>JBAMIG010000004.1:19924485-19940428 GCA_037177335.1 Kiunga ballochi
AAATTATGAGATTATGCGAAATGTGGAGGTTTAGGTAATTATGTCTCTGTTATATAACTCTTCTTTTCTACATGCAGTCAAATGAACAAAAAGAAACCAAGAAAAGAAAAGGTGGCAACAAAGATGATGGTAAAAAACCCAAGATGCAGAAGATGGATGTCATAAAAGGAGGTGGTTTGACTCTGAATGAAACAGCCAAATGTGTGGAAATTCTGCATATCAAGGTAAGATATTCCCCAGAAACCATAATATTGTGTATTTATTCAGGTAAATGCATTCTGTTTTGTGCCTTTTTTCCTAGAACGTTAAAGAAGGGATGCTACTGCTAGGCTGTGTTAAAGACGTGACAGACTTTGAAGTGACTGTAAGCCTCCCCTCTGGTCTGCAAGGGTTCCTTAGTATCAAGAATATCTCTGATGCTTACACCAAACTTCTCAGCAAGCAGCTAACTTCAGATGAGACAGAGGTAAAGTGTGCAGAACATTATGTTTTGGTCCATATTTCTGTCATGCATTCAAGGATATTTTTAGATGTGTTCATGTGCTTTTTTTGTCCCTCAGGATATCTGCTCTCTGGCGCAGCTTTTCTACCCTGGTATGTTGCTCAGATGTACTGTTGTTAAGATGGATGTAACTCAGGGAGGTTCACTTAGTATCCAACTGTCAGTCAATCCAAAACTCGTCAACAAGAGTCTCACCTCGAGCTCTCTGAAAGCTGGAATGGTGAGCCAAGATAAGCAGAATATGTTAAAGACTTGCTCTGTTGTCTTTTTTTAGAAAATATTATCATCCAAAACTGTTTTTAATCTGTGTTTAAGATCTTAAGTGGGTGTGTGGAGAGTGTGGAAGATCACGGCTGCATCATTGATATTGGTGTTGGTGGAACCAAAGCGTTCCTTCCTGAGGAAGCTTTTACACACAAGCAAAATAAACTTGACGGTATGTTGAAAATAAATAAATGTTTAGATAAACATAAAACTATCTTTTTTATATATATAAATATACTTCATAAAACCCTTTTTCCCCACTCTAAAGCCTTTCTGCATTGTCTCTGTGTTCAGAGCTGAAAGTGGGCCAGTATGTGACTTCTCTAATAGAGGAGGTGAAAAACAATGGACGAGTGGTTTATCTTTCTGTGAACCCTTCCACCACTGCTCAGGCCTTTGTGGAAGCCAAGCAGGGCTGGAACCTCATCAACCTTCTGCCTGGTCTTCTGGTCAAAGCCACCATCAGAAAGGTAAGCGGCTCCTCTGTGAAGAGGAAAATGCAGAACGTTTTGCAGGAGACCTGAGAAAATTAGATTTGGTTTCTTACTGGGTCTTAAAATAATCCTCTGTGGTGAAACTCCCTCGTTCTTATAATTTCATTGAAATTCTCAGTGTTGTTAATTTTAGTTCAGATGAAAAGTTCCACATGTTTGAATTGCAGGTGACTAAACACGGTCTGCTTCTGGACTTCCTGTCCTCCTTCGCTGGCCAGGTGGACTTCCTCCACATGGAGCCTGAGCAGGCTTCCATCTATGCAGAAGGACTTGTGGTAAAACTAACCTCATGTGTCCATCACAGTTTTTCTTCCTCCCAACAGCATTGCTGTAATGACTTCCTTTCAGTTTCATTTTGCAAACTGAGGGTAAAAAATATGTAAGGATATCAGCTGCCTCCTTCTCATGTTTGCATTTATTCATGCAGGTTGGAGCGCGGGTGCTGTACGTGGAGCCGTCCAGCCGTTTGGTGGTGCTGAGCCTGCGCAGCCACCTCATTCAGCCCGGGGCTGTCATTGACACGAGTCATGCTAGTGGGGACCGGGTTGGCGAGGTGGTGAAAAAGTGCAAGATGACGGCTATGCACCACATGTCAGGAGCCATGTTGGAACTTCCAGACAAGTCATTGGCCTTTGTACATGTGAGTTTAGCTCGTGCTTTATACGCTGGATGCTAGCACCGTCTAAAAAGCTTCTTACTGTTTGTCCCAACAGAGGAACCACCTAAAGGAGCCCAATGAGCCAGCCAATGAGAACCGAGTGTTTGCCATGTCTGAGCACACCTGCAGGATCCTGGACTTTAGTCCCATGGATCAAATATTTTTTGTTAGTTTACGAAAGTGTGTATCAACTCGTTCATGCATCTTTTTCCACATTAAGTGGATTGATCTGCTTTGTTAGCTTCACATTTTTCTCTTGCTTTTTATTTCAGGAGTATTATTGAGAAGCCTTTTTTCAGATACTACGACGTCAAGGTTGGTCAGGTTGTAGAGGTGAGGATCTCTCATGTGATGGGATTTTAGTTTTTAAGTTTGTTTGAGTAACAGCAGGTTGGACATGGAGCTGAGGGATCGTATACAGTGCAGTTTATTCTGAAAGGGCTTTGTCACTAAAATAAGAGCATAGTAATCTATAGTAATATTGATGATAACAAAATCTCCCAGGTGTTTTTCTTAGTTTTAGTGCAAAGCAGTATGGATATGGACATCTTCAGATGTTTTAATTAAGTTAACTGTTTATTAGAAAATATATTCTGAACAACCTGAAATTTCTGAAGTTCAACATGATTTTACATCAGTTGCAGATGTGCACATTAGATTCTTATCAATTAATTTTTAAAAAATATATAAATACATTTATAAAATGTGTTTTATGCAGTTTATTTAATTCATTGATCAAATGTTTTATATAAAATATTTGTATTTTTATCTGTAATTAATTTATTATTTTATTAATTTGTATAAATGTTTTTATTTTATGCTTTTAATCTACATGATGTATTTGTTAGTCATATTTACATATTACATGTGAATTATAACATATTACGATAGCTTTACGAAAGGTCAAAATATTTTATCACAAGTACTCGAACAATAAACTGTAATAATTTTTTATAACTAGAGTAACATGTATTCTTAAATATACATGTATGAGGAGGTGAGTCAGATGGATAGATACATCTATGCATGTTAACAGGAGATCCAGGAAAATAGTCGTAGCAAGCTGTATTTTAACATAGATCATTTAAAAAAACCCTCTCCCCATCCAGTCATTTAGAGCGAGTTATTTTAAATAGATGCTGTTTTCCTGTCTGTTCCATAGGGGACCACTTTAAAAAGAGTTTTGTCTCAGAGGGTGTAATTACTTAGCTGCAGTCAGGTTGTTGTGTGGATTTTAAACAATATAGTAAAACATGCTTGTGCTGCATTTTAATGTCTTCTGTTCATGTTTTACAGTCGTCTTAAAGTGACGTTTGACACCACTGGCTGAAACTCTCATGTCTTACTGTCATTTCTGTCCCAGGGGACTGTATCTGTCCTGCTGAATCACGGGATGGTGGTGCATCTCTCAGACCACATTAAAGGTCTGGTACCTCGCACACACCTCTCTGACATCCTCCTCAAGAACCCAGAGAAGAAGTACATTGAAGGCATGAAGGTTAAATGTCGGGTTAGTGTGACTTTACATTCAAAGCTTCAAAGATAAAACGTCTTATTAGCAGAATTCCTGTCATCTTTACTGCCTGTGTGTGACCACGTGCTTCCAGGTGCTGTCAGTAGATCCAGAGAATAAGAAGTTGTACCTGACCAGAAAGAAGGCTCTGATTGAGAGCTCGATGCCGTTGATCCTCAGCTACGCCGACGCCCGTCCTGGCCGCATATCGCACGGCTTCATTGTGAGCATCAGAGAGTTTGGCTGCTTTGTCCGTTTCTACAACAATGTCAAGGGTTTGGTGCCGGTCACTGAGCTCAGCTCTGAGCCCATTTTGAGTCCAGAGAATGCCTTCTACGTGGGGCAGGTGAGGAGGTCTGACTACATGCATGCTCAGCATCGTGTCTCAGCTGGAGTCTGATGGAGTTCTTTGTTTCTGGGGATGGTTCAGGTGTTGAAGACTAAAGTTCTTCAGTGTGACCCAGAGAAGGCAAAGATGGTGCTGTCATTTAAGGCAGTGGTGGAGGGTGACACTGAAGCTGCCCAGGTTACCTGTGAGGTGGGGCAGGTAAGGTGGAAGTCCTCTTACATCTTATTTTTTTTGCTGTTATTTTGCTAAAAAAGAAAAGTAACATCGTGTCTTCATGGTCCGTGTGCTTCAGAGGCTGGAGGCAAAGCTGGTGAAAAAGTTACCTACTGGTCTGGAAGTAGCCATTCTCCCAGATGACATCTGTGCTGTGCTACCCACATTGCATCTTTCTGATCACATGTCCAACTGTCCTCTGCTGTGGGAGAGTCTCCAAGAAGGAGACCTGATCTCAAACCTCATGTGCTACAATAAGAGCAAGCAGAGTGTTGTATCCTCTTTACTCACATTTGTGACCCGAGGTTCGGTCCCGTTCCTGCATCTCCACTGAAATGTGCACGTCTGAGAAGGTTTCCTTACATGCTTTTTATCAGATTCTCACCAAGAAGCCCACGGTGAGATGGTCCCTGGAGGAAGGATTGGCGGCGAAAGATTTCTCTGAGATCACAGTGGGAATGCAACTGATTGGCTGGATCAAGAACATCATGTCTTATGGCGTCTTTGTAGAGTTCCCATACGGCCTTGTTGGGCTTGCACCCAAATCTGTGAGTTAAAGAGCCTGAAAACATCTGATCCTCTCATGCATTTCTGTTTAACTTTGCTTTTTCAATCTGCTGTGTTTTTAAGGCTATGACTGATAAGTTTGTTAGCGATACGGCCGCCGCCTTCCAGCTGGGTCAGACGGTTTTCGCTAAAGTCACCAACCTGGATCAGGAGAAACAGCGATTCCTGGTTACGTTGAAGATATCAGAGGTCATTTGCCCGGAGGGGGACGCCCAGACCAGGCTCATTAATGGTCTGCAGGAGAGAAGAGCGGTGAATGAAATGTTATCCGTAAGAGGTATGCTGTCTGGCAGTGCAATGAACCAAAGCCACAACCTCCATACCATGCTGGCACAGATGGAAGGATGTGCTTTTCATTACTTCTAGATGGGAGCGATGTGGGCCAGCAGCTGTCTGCTCTGTCTGTCGGTCAGAGGCTGAAGCTGATGGTGGATTCTGTGAAGGACAACAATGCCACGTTCAAGTCTGATGACTTGCTCTGTGCTACCATCATCGCCACAAAGTATCACATAACTGGTAAGTATTTAAAGAACTTTGCATCTTTTTAGTAACCTAAAACTTTTGATACTATTTGACATGCGTAATGAATCTGAACTGTTGCCAGGAGTCTAAGATATCTTATTATTGCATGTTCCCGTTTCAGCTTCAAAAGGTTAATGTGTCATTTGTGAAGGAGTTGGCTCTCAAGCTTTTAAGAAGCTACTCCAAATAAACTCCACATCATCAATATCCGCTGCTGTGCAAGGAGCTCGTCGTCACATTTACATGTAGAAAAGCACTCTGAAAGTGCAGATCTCCACCAAGCAGCACCATAATGTTACTGAAAATATCTGACCCAGAATCCAGGATCTTTTCCGGATCTCTATTCATTTGTTCCCAGTGACACTTCCAGCATATCCTGAAAATTTCATCAAAATCCATCAATCACTTTTTGAGTAATGTTGCTAACAGATAAAGAAACTGGTGAAAACATGACCTCCTTGGTGGAGGTAATGAGCATAACTCCTCTCATGAGAACATCATGGAGGCTTTCACAAAGGAAAAGTGTGTTGCAGCTGCATCCCGAGTATCTTTAACACAAATGGGATCAGAGAACTTTGCTGCCTTTGTGTCTTTTACTGGTTTCAATCCACAATCATCTCCAGCAAGGAGAAATTGTGAATTCTTTGTGCGTATAATGTCCCTCTGCAAGGAAACTGGGGTAGTTTACTGGTCTGCCAGAGCTGCTTTGGACCTTATCTTTTAAATAAAAAAACCTTATTGAGCATGTGATAAAGTTATGTAGAAACCAGATTATCTAGACATTTAACCATCAGATCAAACGCTGTTGGGCTTTTCACAAATGAGAATTGTTTGATTTATTATAATACTAAAGCTCATATGATGCAGGATGGTTTTAATATTCCTCTGTTGATATCATGGAGTCAGTTTAGTATTTACTCTTTGTCATACTAGTTATAAGGTTATGTAACTCATTATGCTCCTTTCTGTGTGTGTTTTCAGGTGTTAGCCTGACTGCAGGGCAGAAGGTAACTGCAGTCATCCTCCATGTTGACATCTTGGCATCTTGTGTCCATGTGTCTCTCCTTCCCAAACTGGTGAAAATTAAGAAACGTGTAAGTCTTCCTCATTTCTCTGCTTGCTTCACATGTAAACAGAACATCAGTACAGTTTTGTTTTCTATGTGTTTATTTTCAGTTGACTGAGGGTTTAAAATACAACGCTACGGTGCAGTACACAGAAAAAGACTTCACGGTCATCTCACTGAAGGATACAGCACAGCTGACTGTGATCCACACCTGCAGCCACCTGAACCAAGTCGTCCTCTCAGAGTCGGAGAGGCTGAAGGAGGGGATGACTTTAGCAGTGGAAGTTGTGGAGGCCAGCTGCAACGAGTTACAAGGACTCCCTCTGGTGTCATGGCAACAAGATGCACCAAAGCGCCAATGGATCCCCCCAGGAAACCAAACGGGCTCCAGAGGTCACTGCTTCGGCGAAATCCTCCAGGTCAAAGTGCAGAGTGTGAAGCCCACCCGCATTCAGGTAAAGCTGGAGGACGGAAGCATGGGCAGCGTGCACGTGTCTGAGGTGGTGGAGGTGGACAAAGTGCACGTAGGATCCTTCCCCACATCCACAGTCAAAGTGGGAAGTGTGGTCCCTGCCAAGGTCATCGGAGGACGAGAGGCCTCCAGTCACAGGTCAGCAGCGCTCTGGAGAATTACCCACGTTGTTTTTTCCTTTCACCCTGCTTCCATGCAAGTTCTCACCAAGTTCTGCTAAATTTAACGTTAATCTGGAATCTCTTTATTACAGATTTCTGCCTTTCTCACATCCTAAATTCACCTACAACATTCCTGAGCTCACACTCCTACCCAGGTAACTTCCTTAAGAACTGGATAAATTTTATCCAGTAACACTGACTGGCATACTGCTGCTGCACATCACTGTTTTTCTCATTTCCCTGCCTTTTCTTTTCCTTTTTGTAGTAAACTGGATAAAAATGTTTACTTCGAACCAGCCACTGCATCTGAGAAGATGAATTGCTATAAGGTTGGAGCAGAAATGACATGCTTTGTATCAAAGGTAAGCTTTGAAAGCTATTATTGTTATTGCTATTATTGCTGCTTATGTGATAATGACATATGAAGATAAACACATGAACAAAGAGAGTGTATTACATTTATACACATGTGAACATGTTCCAGATGTGGTAAAAATGTAATGAGAATAAAACTTGTACATGCAGGAATGTATTTGTGCTGCAAAGCATCTGCTAAGCTGCAAAAACAGCTTCAGTAATAATGCAGATTTAAAGGTGGGAATGTGAAGTGTGTCCTCTGTGCAGGAGGTATCACGTTCCAGATGTGTAACCCTCAAAAACGGCACACATTGTGTAAAAGTGGCTCACCTGAGGGGGCCTAGCAGTGGCTCCAGTGGTTCTTTCACATTTTAGTTTAAGCTTTATTCTTTCACTGGTGGTGGTGCTCGTTCATTTCATATTCTCTAAATAAATCAGGCTCTTTGGAAAGTTTTTCAAATTTAAAAACTTTACTGGTATAATTGCAGAGTATATGACAACATTGTTATGAATATTTTATCCTTTCAAAGACTACAAAGCCTTTTTAACCAGTGATTTTCCAGGTTTCACTGTGATAACGTCAGTAAGAACATCCTGCCTAAATTACAGAAAGGGCAGCTCATATTTTCTTCTGTTTTTCTACTTTTATTGTCATTTTTTGCTCCCAGTTTCATTCAGGCAGGAAATCTTTGGAGGTCACCGTTGACCCGTCTATAACGGGGACTGTTGAGCTGCTTGCAATGATCACGGATCTTAAAGTAAGCCCACGTGGTTCCTACAATAAGGCTGAAATATCAGAGGAGGAGGTGAGATCTGAGGACTGAATTGTTCTTGTGGGCTTTTCCAGGATGCAAACCACCCAGAGAAACTGTACAAGCTGGGCCAAGCTGTCCGTGCCAAAGTAGTAGAAGCAAACATCAAACCTCATCGCTTTGTGCTCTCGCTTAACGGTGGGAGAGTTCAGCTTTAATCCTGCTTTTTTTTTTTTATGACCGTTTTAGGACCATCTTTAAATGTCGATTTGATCCCTGGTTTTAATTGGCTTCCAGGAGTCCACAAACTGGAAAAGGGCAGCACCATTGTGGGAATGGTGATTAACATTCAGCCTCAAACTGGCCTCCTGGTCAAACTTCCCTTCGGGGAAGTGGGAACTGTTTCCATCACTGACCTCGCTGATGCCTACAAGCCGAACCCGTTGGTCTCATACAGCAAAGATCAGATGCTCAGGTCAGTACATACAGATGCTCAAACAAATTCACAAAATCCCAGGCAAAAATGGGTTTAACTGCAGTGTCAATCTGGTAGCGGTGAGGGGGTCTCTGCTGGTGGGTTTGTCTAACTTTACTGTGACATCTCAACCTGTGCAGGAGTTTTTTTTTTTTTTTGTTTTACGCGTGACGCCATCACATCACGACTGACGTGATGGTGTCACCTGCTTCATACAGCCTGCAGATAATTATCCAGAGTGCTGAGAAGCATGTCCAGAGTCACAGCATCATTACCAGTCACTGCAATCGCTGCTCCGTCTCTGGTTTCTGTCTCTGAAAGCCCGACAGCAAAGTTCAGAATCACGAGCTTGTTTCTGCAGCCAGTTGTCAACAAAAAGCATAAACATGCATCTGCATTGTAAATTTGTTTGTACTTCTTTTTTCTCACCAACTCTTCCTTTTTTTCTATTGCTTCATCCAATTGTCTGGATTTGAGGTCCTATATGTGCTTTGGAAAGCTGCTCCGTGTGGCAGATTTACCCTTTCCTGCAGAGTTCAAACCAGAATGGAAAATCTATACAAATCAGCTTTTTATTCACAGAAAAATGTTTAACCTAAACCTAATGAGGTCAGATCTGCTGTACTGTGTTGCTCCCCGCTGAGTTATAACTTCAGCTTCTTGTTGTCCTCAGGTGTTACCTGCTCGGTAATGAAACAGGAAAGTGGCAGCTGTCTCTGCGTCCATCAAGGTAAGAGGAGTCAGGAGAATTTATATACATGTCGCTGGAGTTTAAAAGAAACCTGCCTGATTACATCATGCTCCTCCAGGCTGAACCCACAAGAAACCAAGCTGGTGAAAGACCCCGAAGTGTTGTCTCTAGACCAGCTGGAGGTGGGCCAGATCCTCAGAGGCTATGTCAAGTCTGTAAAAGAGCAGGGGGTCTTCATCAGGTAAAGGAGGAATTTCTCCTGTTTAAAGTGCTTCACTCAAACACAGTGATGACTCCATGTATTTTATTCCTTCTCCTTATGGTCCTTCCTCATCATTTTTCTGATCTTTATTCTGCTTCCAGGTTGTCGAGGAACATCACTGGCCGGGCTCAACTTCAGCAGTCCACCAAGTACTTTGTTAACAACCACAAAATCCTGTCTGAGCACCTTCCTCTCTGCACCCTCCTCACCACCAAAATCCTCAGGTGAAAGTCACATTTCAGACAGGATGCATTTATCAAGATGCTTCTAAATGCTTCAGCCTGTGGTCCCACTTAGACAAACACCCCGTCCTGTCTGAATCACTGTCTGAAAATGACTGGATGGGAACAGAGCTTATCAGGCTCAACAACAGATGAAGATTTGTCTAAAGTCTGAATTCAGCAGTAAAAAACTACAATATCAGGCAATATATCAATTTCTCTCCTTAGTATTGACAAAGAGGAAGAGTTTGTGGACCTCTCTCTGCTCCCTGTGGACACCAGGAAACCAGACGTCCTTCCCGAATGTCTCGGCCTGCAGCTGCGTCTCACTGGGGAGGAGAAGAAGAAACATGATGTCCAAAAGAGCAAGAAACACACTGCTAATCAACAGGTAACATCAATATGCACTTCATCTTACCTCAGATTTGACTTTCTTTGGCAGGAAGATAAGACTCCATGACAGATCGTCTGTAGATGCTTCAGTGGAAGAGACGTCATCATTCATGTGTTTTCTACAGGATTTAATGCTCATTTTTACTCTGTTCATTTCCAACAAAGCAAGCCGAGTCCCAGATTCCAAAGAAGAAGAAAAAGAGGGCAAAGAGTAATGGCAATGACAGTGGAGTGGAGGTGTACTTCAGAGAGGAGGAAGAGGAGGAGGAAGAAGAAAAACTCAATCCTGTGCAGGTTGCAGCAGCAGCTCAGTTTTCTTCCAGCAAATAAATCCCTTCCCACAGGCTGGATAAGTTTCCTCTCACTCTGTCTCTGCAGGTGACTCCCAGTTCTGCAGATCCCTCCAGACTGCAGGTGTCTGCAGGTTTCTCCTGGGATGTGGACCTGAGTTCCCTGAAGCCTCCATCTGCAGCACAGGAAGACAGCTGCAGTGATGGAGAAGACCAAAATAAAAGCGCTAAGGTGAGACACACACACCAGCTTTTGTGTTTTTCCTCCCGCCTGTCCAAAATGATATCCCTACAATAAATGATGTAGGTCTTTCCAGTTACAGGGCCACATGTATGATTATGATCTCAAAAGCAAACTGATGGTTATATTATTATATATATTATTATATATTATTCTCTCCTCTTAAAAGAAAATCACATTACTTTGCATTATATTACAGCAAAGTTCATCTCAGAGTCTAGTATGCCTGAGGAAGAGGAAGTTCTGAGTAAACACTAAGTAGTTAAGAGGAAACAGAAGAACTGAGTCCAGTTATGAAGTAACATCATTAGCAAAACATTTTGCAGACACTAAAGCTTGATGGGTGATGAGTGAGACATCATCTGGTTCTTACAGATGGGATGGAAGGCAGTCTTCGTCACATCAGGCTGGTAAAAGTTCTTGTGGGGCTCCTAGAAGTATTGTGATTAGTGGGATATTTGATGGCGGCGTGGTTAACATGATAAAGCATAAAGTGGACAGATGCTGCATCCACATTTTTCTTGAGCAGATATTTTGAATAAAACAGCAGACGGACACATTAGGGATTCAACCCGCAGACAAATGATTCTGTTGTTTATGATGTACGCTGGTCAGTTGCTCGTTGCACATATGGGATCCCACCTCGTTGCAGAAAAAGCTTCTCAGGAAGTACAAATAACCTCTTCATAACTTGTTTCGGCTCGTGTCCCCTTCCAGCTCCAGAAGAAGTCTCACCATGAGCTGGAACAGGAGAAGAAAGCGGCAGAGAAAGCCCTGGTTCAGCGGGAGGCTGAACTGATGGATCCAAACTTGCGGCCCCTGGATGCTGCAGATTTTGAGCGCTTGCTTTTGGCCTCGCCTAACAGCTCCCTGCTCTGGCTGCAGTACATGGCTCACCATCTGCAAGCCACAGAGATTGAGCAGGCCCGTACTGTGGCAGAGCGGGCCCTGAAAACCATCTCCTTCAGGTGATGATTAAAACTGACATTCATAAAAATTATTATTAATTATTATTATTAATATTCAAAAAAGCAGGCTTATAGCTGCAAGCAAACATTATCTGCTATAATTAAACTTATGTAGTCAATAATATGTATTCACTGCGGATAGGGTTAAACCTGCTGCTATGTTTCCAGGGAAGAGCAGGAGAAGCTGAACGTGTGGGTGGCCTTACTGAACCTGGAGAACATGTACGGCACAGAGGAAAGTCTCAAAAAAGTGTTTGAGAGGGCTTTGCAGTTCTGTGAGCCCATGCCTGTACACCAGCAGCTGGCTGACATCTACACCAAGTCCAGCAAAATCAAGGTTCAGTCTTCTTTTAATGAAACATTTATTAGATGTTGTATCAAAGAATAATGTCTGAATGTGTGTCCAGGAGGCAGAAGGTGTGTATAAGACAATGGTGAAGCGTTTCCGTCAGAATAAGGCGGTGTGGTTGAGCTATGGGACCTTCCTGCTCCAGCAGGGTCACAGTGAGAATGCCAGCGTTCTCCTGCAGAGGGCGCTAAAGAGTCTCCCTCCTAAAGAAAGTAAGATGTCCATTTAAAAGGAGACATTTCGGTCCCTGCATGTGGATATGTTTACCTATCAATGTGTTGCCATCCATCCCGCCAGGCGTTGATGTCATTGCTAAGTTTGCACAGCTGGAGTTCCGTTACGGCGACGCCAACAGAGGCCGCGACATGTTCGACAAAGTCCTGACAAGTTACCCGAAACGTACCGACCTCTGGTCCGTTTTCATCGACCTCATGGTCAAGCATGGTTCACAGAGGGAAGTCAGGTAAGTACACACTGTTTGATCGCAGTTTTTCCTCCTTGTGTTCATAATGCAGTTTATTGTATTGGTTTAAAAGTTGAAGCATGAATCTGATCTGATCATTTTCCATCTTCCTGCTCTCGCAGGGAGCTATTTGATCGAGTGATCCACCTCAGCGTTTCTGTGAAAAAGATCAAGTTCTTCTTTAAGCGTTACCTGGAGTATGAGAAGAAGCACGGCAGCCCTCAGAGCATCCAGACGGTTAAAGAAAAGGCCATGGAGTTTGTGGAAAGCAAAGCTGCTGAGGCTGCAACACATCAGTGACTTCCTAAATGATCTGCCTCTTAGCTAATCTGTATCTTTTTATTACTGTTGGATAATTAAACTCTGAACCTGATGTGTTAGAGATGTAAAAATGCCATTTAATATTTCATTAACTTGCATTTTAACCATTTTGTATAATAAAAGAGCATAAGAGACTGTTTCTTTTCAGATTCAAAGAATCCACCAGGACACTTGTTTGATCTAAAAAAAAACCAAAACAATACATGACACTTTATTTAGAATAGAAAATAATGTGTATAGGGAGACGTTTACATACAATACATCCAGGCAAGACTAGATTTCTAAAGGAGACGGGCTCGGGACACAATCTGAAACAACATGGTCTACCTAAATCATCATGGTTGTATTTCCGCTGGTCAGGACTCTGCACCAGCATTTCACCTATGTTGGCAGTATCGAGGATGCATGAGTGGCACTGGATTCTAGGATTATTGAAATGGTTTGTGCTGGCTGTTTGGTAACACCCCTGAGATAATAGAGGTATCCGTTCTGATCCTGTTTTCTAAAGTCTTGCTCCACGCCTGGTGATCGATGTCTGGCAGTGCTGCACTAGTCGTCCGATGGCGCTGACTATGACTCCCAGCTCTAATGAGACAGCTTTTCCTCTTTTTCTTGGTGAGCAGTGCAACATGGAAGTACAACTAGGAACATTTTTATGAGAAGATCCTCCTCATCCAGTCTTACCTTCTGATCTAACCAGATCACATTGGCGCTATTCATATTCCATTCCCATCAAGGCATATTGCTGAAAGCTCAGCGCCAATGCTGCCACTTAGGATCTACATTTCCTTTGAGATGATCACTGTTCATCATCTTTAGTGTATTTAATGTGTGTGTTTCTAAAAGGGAGTCCAGTTTTCCTTTCCCCAGCTTCCTCACACCTCCTCTGGGTCCATTGGCCCTTCAGCGCCCTGGGGAGCGTCGTCGTGGAGTCGCAGGATTGGTTTGTTACACATTGGGCAAACGCTGCGGATCTCAAGCCACTTAAGCAGGCACCTAGCAGAACAAACAGGGAGATGCAGTCAGCTTGTTAGGTTTTCATGCTTGCATGGTGACTTTTAAGAACTGGAAACCTATTCATGTATACATTTTTTGAAAGCCTAAAAAGTTCAAATATTGCACTGTGACATTTTTTTTGTGTTTATCTAAAGTGCTGCTTCGCTGTGGAGGGCATTGAACCGTGCCTTTTCTGCTTCGCCACGTACAGCTGTACGCTGACATCTCAGCCCGCAGCTCCTAAAATCTAAAACCAGCTGAATAAGTGTTTTATTTTAAAAGGCAGCTCCACACAGAGAAATGACCTTGAACGTCAAAGTTGGATCAAACTCTGCTAAAAAGGTGCAGCATAGATCTCATAGATCTCATTTAGGAATGCATGTATGCAATAAAGCAGGGTGCACAACTCCGTTCCTAAAGAGCTATAATCCTGCAACGTTTAAAGCATCCCTTCTCAAACACATGGGGATTCTCTCATATGCATGTCGTCCAGCTCTGCTGATGCCTGTTAACAAGACATTAGTTTATTCTGGTTTAAAGAGAAGGGATGCAGCTAAAATGAGCAAAACAAAAAATCTTTGCTGTTAGAGTAAAAACTTTAACTTTAAATATAATTTTTTCCTCTCTCCAAACTTTTTGTACGTTCTCAAAACGTACGTTTTTGCTTATTTTCAATAAAAAAGACAAATATCGCTCCGTACTAAATCACTTTATAATTTCAATAGATGTCTTTATTTTATCATTTTATTTGTCTTTGACCACTCAGAGAGCTACATCTAGTGACGTGTTAAAACAACGTTATTGGCCAATCATAGTAAAAAAAAAAAAACAAACTGCTGTTGGAGAAAGGTTTTGCACAACTGTACCAAAATCTGAGTCTGTAAATTAGTGCAATGAGGCCTTTGATGAAGCTTATGCACTCTGGATTCCTCTATCATTTTTATTTTTCTATAAAGACCACATTATATATATATATATATGTGTATATAAACGATTTATTTTACAAAACCTCATGGTTAAGCTCATAAGCATTTGTTCAGCACAAAGTCTTTAGTAAAAATGTGTGATCACTAACTACCTCACCTCTACTTATATCAGGATTAGGTTATTAAATGAAAATAAATTAGGTTAGGGTTGGTCCTGACATAATGTTAACCTGACATGTGGTCCCACTTTTCATTTGAGGATGAGAAAGCAATTAAAGTTCACATGACGACAACAACCTCGTTCATCTCCTCAAAAACCAAAATATTCCTTAAACCTTTAAAGCACTCACTTCTTGTGAAATGCGTGTGAACATGGACACACTCCAAGCTCATCTCGGGTCCTGAATTCTTCCAGACAAACAGCGCAGGTTTGCTGTATGAACAGAAAAAGACCTTAACGTCAGGTTTTCTGGTTAATATGACATATTTACACATAACTGAGTCTCCTGTACTTTAGATGAGTGTTAACAATTTCCTGTATATTTGTATTTACAAACCTTTCATTTAGTTACTTAGTTTAGTAAAAGACACACTTTGGTCCCTCACTAGAATACTGCATTATTCTTTTCTGGTTCAATGCATTGGTTTAGATTTCACTTTAATAATCCCTCTGGGGGATTAGATTTGTGCAGACATTAAGCAGCATTGTCTATAAATGTCCACATCATCAGAAAAAAACTCAGAGAGAAATTAGGAACTACTGTTTTCCCTACTTTAATCACTGTAAATACTTCTCTGCATTATAATTAATGTCGCAGTGACAGTTACCAGCAGTAATTGTTGAAGGCCAGATCATTCATATTAAATGTGTTTTTTACATTTAACAGTTACCAATTTTACAACCGGTTACAAAAGCATTTAATAACCTTTATAATTCCATATAAACATAAAACATAAGGAGACAAATGACCCCCATTTCACATATGCAGGGACAGATACACGTTACCCCATAATATACACACAGCCTGATTTGCACACTAGAAATGTAGGAACCCTGCCTTTGCACAGGTTTGCAAAATAACTTTATGATGATGTATTTTTTATAAGGTTACATCGTTTTGGGGCATCAATATGACACAAATTATATAAATTCCCAATATTCTTCAGGACAAAAATACATATTTCTGTAGCATATCTAGTTTTAAACCAATCAGAGGTCAAGAAAAAAATTTCCTTTCAATGACCTCAGATAAAATACTACATAGGATTATAGGTCGCTAATGATTCCTGCAGATTATTATAATAATAATAATAACCTAAAAGAGTGTGTCTGGCAGGATCCCATAAACGGCATAAAACAGTTGTGTAGGGTCACAGTAAGTGTGTGTGTGTGTGTATTTGAACAGTGAAACTTAAGATCTGTAGCTGAAACATGGTTAATGATGTTTTTAAAAAGC
>JBAMIG010000004.1:19940528-19951609 GCA_037177335.1 Kiunga ballochi
CGCTTTGGATAAACGCATCTGCCACATGACTGTAGAATAGAATAGAATAGAATAGAATAGAATAGAATAGAATAGAACTAGCCCGTCTTTCACCACCAGGGTCATTTGTAGCATAGTTTACGGTCATGTAATTCAACCCTGAAGCACAGATATGCACACATCGCCTGTACAAAAAAAAGAGTCTCATCCTGTGAAAGATCTTATGTTTAATGCATTTTGAATGTGTGCACTTATTCCCAGAGTCCCACATTGTAAAGGCACTTTCATGGACTTTAGGAGATATTTGCAAGCCATTTCTGTGCTGAGGGTTTGCAATGCAGCCTTGGAACAATGTTCAAAAGAACAAACTGAGTTAAGCAGACAGTCCTCTCATGTTAGAATGGATAATCTGATCTGATGTGGAAACACGGTCAATAACATTAAATGTGTGCAGTTCTCTTTGTTTAGGAACAAGCCATAGCAGAAATAGTAACTCACCCCAAGAAGGCTCAGTTTCTTGCTTGCTCCCTTTAACACCACCTACAGTGAGGAAAGGAAAGGTGAGGAGAGAAAAGGCAGCCGTTTGTGCATTATTAAAGTTCAGCCGAACTAAACACTTCAGCTGGGTTCTCTGTCCTGATGCGAATGCTTTAAAACAGCATTTCTCAACCCTGGTCCTCAGGGAACACCGCCCCGATTGTTCTGGTTCCTTCCAACTCCAGCACACCTGGTTCAGGTTCATTAAACTGCTCGTCAAGTTCTCTGCAAATCTACTAAAGAGCCATTCGTTTGAATCAGGTGTGGTAAAATAGGCTTACCTCTAAAACACGCAGGGCGGTTGCCCCAGAGGACCAGGATTGAGAAACGGCACCTTAAAACATGCAACAGCTGCATGCATTCAGTTGTTTCTTGCATATTTGTGTGTGCATAATTCAGAAAGCTGCAGCTGGATCCTGAAAAACCTTCAGCCTCTTCCAACACACCATGCCCTGCTACCTGTTCACTACTAACTGGATTATCGTTTTAAAACCAGTGAGATGCAGA
The DNA here is from genome assembly GCA_037177335.1 of Kiunga ballochi. Classification (NCBI taxonomy): domain Eukaryota; kingdom Metazoa; phylum Chordata; class Actinopteri; order Atheriniformes; family Pseudomugilidae; genus Kiunga; species Kiunga ballochi. The sequence goes on from JBAMIG010000004.1 coordinate 19,941,552, forward strand.
TAAATGTCAAGGTCATCTATAAAAGGTGGTGTTAAGTTTCACAACTGCTGATAACAGCATGAGATGCTACAAGGCCTATCAGTATTTATAACAAGCCCCAGAGGCTTGTGTTACATGTGTAGTATGAGACGTACCTCATTGTAGCTGAACTGCTCCCTCGTTCCTTGTTGCTTCAACCTGAACGGGACACACAGAACAATGTGAGTAATGTCTATTCTTCTGCACAATACGCCACTAATGTAACTGCATGTCTGTATCTGTGGCTGACTTTTATCGCATCAGTCACATCTCTGTGCTGGCTTTCATTTTTAAATATTCTTTAAATAGTATATTTATTTTTTATGTTTGTATGATTCAAAACTATCTGTAAATAAATATATAAATGATAAATGATGCCATCAGGTTAGACATGAAGCCAAGGTAAATTAGTTTAAACGTGTAATACCACTGATGGCCACTAGGTGCTGGCTCCAAATACCCCACAGCTCCAACAAACTATTACAACTCAGTAGCTTTTTTCTTCTTTTTTTTATCCCCAACAAGTCCTAATGGTCTCATCAGCTTGATTTAATTACTTTGCCAGTTTAATTAAGACTGGCGTTACTGAGTAGGCATTAGAACTAAATTACACAAAGCAACTTCTGGAGAAATTATAGTGAGATTGCCGGACCATTTATCACTGGTGTGTTGCCAAACTGCTAAAAAGCTGAATGTATTAAGGTGTTTAAATAAAGCTTTGTCTATAATCATCAGCTGTGGAGGACTCAGACATTGCTTCTAGCTGCTGCTGTTAACTAATCAACAACAGTTTAACATGTTTAGCATAAAAAACCTTCACTCACATTTGGTATACTGTAATTCATTTCAACATTACAGTCAAAGATTTATAGTGACAGGCTAACTAAATTTCATTTATAATAATAATGATAATATAGAATAGTACAGAATAATGCCATTTTTATCTAACAGCACTGTGGACAAAACTCCCACCAAAAATGGATTTTTCTCCAGTAAAGCTTAAACTGTAATATTCTAGCTGCACGCTTCCATCAAAATATGCTCATGTCCAAAAAGGTCAAAATGATAACAGCATGCTTTCATCTTGGACTTCAAAAGGCATCTTCACAAACCGTTGCAGCGCATCAGGCCCGATTCAGAGTGTGCTAGTTGCACGTACACCCCATGTGAAAAGATCTCAAAAGTAAACATTTTGTAATGAATTTTGCATCATGCTGAACTGTTCTTCTAGCTCTGTTTAGAGTCAGTAAGGAGACTAGGTGCTGACTTTCAGTTTGTTGCAGGTGTTTTTTTACTGGCTTTTACTGACTGCAGCTGCCATGTGAAATCACCACCGACAAGAACAGCGAGTAAAGCCAAGCAGCAAAGATGTAAGCATAAATACCAACAATTAGCATTTTATTCCACATAAATAAGGAAGCCAGTTCATTGGCTATTCGTTTAAAAGTACTGCTTCAGATTAAATCTGTATGCAGTTCAGAAACAGCCCTTATTGTGAAAGAAAAGACTTTTGTCCTCTGCAATAATCTGCCGTTGTGGTATTGCTGTGATGGTGGCCGTTTTGCAGATACAGGGTGGTGCTTTCACCATCACATCAAGAAGAGACGCCAGCTTAGATATTAATCACTCTGCAGTGCTGCACTTTTGTTTTGCATTTCTTGATAAAAGTGATGAAGAATCTCTCACTGCTGAAGTCCCCATCTTTCCCCCAAAGCTGCTCCACCTACCTGAAAAGGTAGCAGCAGAAGATGAGGCTGAGCATGAAGACGAAAAGGCCGATGCCCAGCACAATGACATACACATTGAGTGGAAGCTGATAGATGTCAGACGTCATGCTGCAGTAGTGTTCAGACCGCTGAGAACCCAAACCACAAAGGCATCCTGCCAGAAAGAGAGAGCAAATACACACATCTGTCACCTTGCAGAGTATAGCTCTGACATTTCAGCTAATGAAAGTTCACAAAGTCCTCATCTATTCATTATAATAAAGAATTATTTCCTTGTTTGTATTGCTTACAGCTTTATGGGGACTTTCTAGGGTGGAAAATAAATCAGTTTTCAGTTTTAAAAGGTCAATAAGTTCAGACCTGAGCCTCAGTGATTGAAGGAAAAATCCTATATTGATAGATCCATAATAAAGTCATTTCCAGTCTGAGCTGCTCACATAAACATGAGAGCTATTGCGTAAGTGTAACCAGTAGTAAGTTCATTTTTCTGAAGGAAAAATCCCATTTGTTTTAAACATATTTTCATAAGTCAATGCAGATTTATATGTGAGGAGGACTGTGAGTATCGCAGGTACAACGCTGAATATATGCCGAAAGCTATTTTAACCATCAGGATTGTGTATTTGGTGAGAAGTTAAACGTAATAATTGCTTGGATGCAGATGTGTCTGGGGAGCTGTGACTGTCACCGTGGTGGCAACTGAGATGCTCGCAGGACTGCGCGTTAATTGGCTGTGAACAAGACAAACATGAAGGACAGACACCACTTCCGTCACACCACCATCTGTTCCACTGAATCTGCAGAGGTGACTAGCACAGTGTCACAGTGTGTGTGTGTGTGTGTGTGTGTGTGTGTGTGTGTAACAGGACTGGGGGATGGAAGGGTAAGTCTGTGTGGTGTCTGTGTGGTATGGTAGAAACATGCAAATTTGTTGGGGTGGGTTATTAAGCAGCATGAACTCTGGTGACAAAGACCATTTGGTAAAATAATAGCAAAGGAAGGCCAAATGTACACCTATTCATTTGCTCAGAGGATGCATGCTCTTTGCCAGCCTCTGAATGACCATGTAAGTCTCTTTAGACTGAGTGAATGGGTACAGCTTGCACACAGTGGGGGGCATTAGCTAGATAATATGCCACATTTGGGGGTGTGGGTACAAGGGGTTTGATGTAGTGAAGGAGAAACAGCAACAAAGCTTGTTTCTGTAAGGATGTAAAGAAACTGTGAAAAAGTTTAGAGGGTAAAATATCTGCACCACAGATACCAGTAAGTCTCACCTTATTCTGCACAAACACCAGCTGAGGCGTTCACAGCTGAAAGAAGCCCTTCCACCTCTCATGTGTTTAGAAAACAGCATTGAAATCTGCTCACTTACCGTTACACCATTGGAACGGTTGCATGAAATCTGACTCCCGAGTCAGCAGCAGTGAATCTGGACCCTGTCAGGAGAAGGCTGGAGCCTAGGACACTAAATCGCTTCTGTGGCCTGGGTTCAGTTGCCCTGAGCCCGGCTGCTCTCCTGTTAGGCTACGTTCGCTCCTGCACAAACAGTCATCAAGACTTTTAGATTCCAGAAATCTTCAGGAGGTGTGGTTTTGTTGGCTCAGCAGTCTGTGCTGCACAGCCTTCCCAAATCTGGATTACCCCTCTGAGTTAAGATTGGGAGATTTGGGACTAGGGTCTGGACCAGGACTGAAGACTTCCTGTGCTTCTGGGCTCCAATAGGGAATGATGTCATCACCAAAGAGGAGAAGACAGAAAGACATATTGTTGAGAGGAAGCAGTTGTTTTCCAGAGGCCTCAGAAAAAAACACTGAATCTCTCTCACTCACATAGTAAACAACACAAGTAGCAAATACTCACATTTCCAGCAGAAAGGGGCCTTTATGGCTTCACAGTGCCTTCTCGCCAGTTTCAATGACATCCAGTGTTCAAAATGACAGGCATACCCCAATGAAGGTAATTATCCAACATTAATCTGTGCTTTGTCTTCCCTCTAAAGCTGCTTTTAACAGGGGATTTTCACAAGTCTCACCCCCTCTCTCCTCTGTTGTCTCACCCCCTCTCTCCTCTGTTGTCTCCACCTCCTCCACTCCTCTGATCTTGCAGTTGATGAAGGCAAAGATGTGCTTCCCTTTAAGCCCAAACAAATTGAGGAGAGCTCCATGCAGTCAACAGCAGTCCTCTCGCTGGATTTGCTGGAGTGTTTTGTGTGTCAGTCAGCAGATATGCGTGTGCGTAGGGCAAGGGGGTGGGTGGTGGGGGGATCCTACTCTTCTTTTAACCATCTGCTGCTGCGATTGAGAAAAAAAAACAGAGACAAAGGCGGAGTGTGTGTGCAAGAGTGTGTCTAAGTGCGTCGCGGGCAGCCTCTCACACCTCCAGCTGGCTTTGTCATGGCAGGCTTCTCCTCTTCCTCTTTCAATCCATAATGGTGCTCAGAGAGCGCCTGCAGTTTGCCTTTCCCTTCCTCCCCTCGTTCTGCTCTGCCTTGGGTTTGTAAACAGATCTGTGCTCATGTGACCACCCGTTTTGCCTCGCAACTCTCCTCTCTGTCAGCCCTCCCTCTCTGCCCGTGTCCTCCAATCTGCAGGCAGGAGGAAGGCAGAAGGAGCCGCACGCTGACGAATAGAGCGCCTGCAAGCATGCTGATGTGCATGTGTCTGAATGCGCACACCTCTGTGCATATGTGAGAGGGAGACGAGAGACACTTGCAGCAAAGTCAAGGGAGGCCAGTAAAATGCGCATGGCTGATGTCCTGACAACCAAAACAAAGCCATCTGTGTGAAATGGAGGTCATGCCTGCTTCCTCCTCACACTGCTTCACTTTCATCTGCATAGAAATACCAAGAATGTGACTTAGTAAAGTATGCATTTAAAGGAACATGGAAAGAAAATGGGGCGAGACCGAGAGAGGGTAATAACAAAAAGGATGACTGCACGCCCACCCCCACACCAACAGCCCCTGCCTGCCTGCCAAGGAAGGAGAACAGCTGCTGGGCTACTGGGCAAACTGTGCCACGGTCAAGGGGACCGTGCTCCTCCGTTAATCCCCAGGGGCAGAGGCGGGGAGAAGGGAGGGCTTCAGGGTGATGAATGCGGTGTTTCAAAACCCCCACCCGCTGTATTAATGACATTATTCACCAGCATTAAGGAACAGCTGGATAAACTGCACAGATGTACTGAAACGGCTTGATAGAGAGGGGGTTGTTGCAAAATAGTGGTCCGGTCTAGAATGTGTTTCAAACCACTGTAATGAGTGACCCTGACCACTAGAGGGCGACCACATCGATGGTCCAAACCACTGTAATGACTGATCATGACCACTAGAGGGCGACCACATCAATGGTCCAAACCCCTGTAATGAGTGGTATCTGCCACTGGGTGACAGTCAGTGGTCCTTACAGGGCTTTAAACCTGCAGCAGAACTACTTAATTTGCTTTGATTCAGTTTTTCTTATGCCCCAACCACCACCCATGGATTACTTACCCTTAAAAAAAAAAGAATCACTACATCTAATATTTATTTTTAGAAGGTTCAACCCTATTTACATTCATTTTATTTCACTGCTAAGCTGCATTTAATGTTTTCTGGAAGTATGGCTTTCAATTTGGCCTAATATTTACTATAGCATAGCAGTCAGGTGAACTGTTTTTAAATGAGTAAATTGAAAATTTGTTTGGAGAAGTGTGTGTGTGTGTGTGTGTGTGTGTGTGTGTGTGTGTATGTGTGTGTGAGGGCCTCAGGATCATGTCATTGCTGTTTGCAGATGATGTGATTCTGTTGGCTTCATCTGGTCCTGATCTCCAGCTCTCACTCGAGTGATTCACAGCACAGTATGAAGCGGCCGGGATTAAAACCTTTATTTATTTACAGCATTTTAAATCCTCTGATATTGGATAGATTTTTCCTTGACTTTGGATCCTACAGAAAATGATACCCAATTAAATGGGCTTTGTTGAGAAAAAATATATCTTTGATTTAAACAATATAGCAATGAGTTTATTTTTTCACTAAATCAAGTCTCTGTACTTTAACTTCTGCTTAACTTGGTTTCAGAATTTAATATTACAAACCATTATTTCAGAGATTAAGCAGGAGGTAGGACCTTGTAAAACCTAATTCAATTTCAGGAAAATAAGGATATATTTGTTTGGAATTATATTTATGTCCAAAAACTACAATGGCTCTTTAATAAACCTTCAGTTTAATTATGGGCATCCTTTTTGATGAACACATACAGGCGGATATGGGGTGCATGGTGCGCTTGTGTGTTAGAGGTTGTGGTTCACGTGTGCCACGTTGTGAGCTTGTACGTAAGTGTATAAAAGTGCACACTCATCTGCAGAACAGATCAGAAAGAGAGAGCTAGGAGTTGGGTGTAGCCATCATTTTTTGTTAACTGCTATCCATCCATTTATACAAAACCAACGGTTTACCGTGTTGGTTTTCCATAAATCCACTTATCCATCCCTGCTGCGCTGTAACATATCTGTACCATGAGCAATAAAGTTGCCAAATCACATCTGTAGATTTCTGTAGCATCACAAAACAGCTTACCATCAGGACACAACCTCATACTTTCAGTGGTTAAGGGCAAGATCTAAGCTGCAACATTAATAATGCTTATGACTAATATTCCTTAAAGTGGAATCATGAGGAGAAAAGTTGTGAAAAGAGTTGTTCACAAAAGAAATTTAATGGAAACTACTAATGATTCCATATCTAATCCTCCAAATACTTCCTACTGCTTTACCAATTGTCTTTTTTTTTATGAGTTTTGTTTTTTCATTTAAAAAAAGAAGAAACAAATCCAATTGTTTTTTCTGATTTGCTCAAATGTATAGTAAGCACCATGATTTAAACGTCTCCCAGTGGCAGAGACCTCTTGTAACAGTGGTCCGGGCCATGACAACGGTGGTCCAGATCATTGATGTGAGTGATGAAAACATCCCATAGTGATGTAGTAGTAGTACATCAGCAACCCCCAGAGCACTATTTTTGCAACAATGTCTACTGGAAACGTGACACTGCCATCGTTGCTGGGTGTGTAGAGGCAGTGGAATAAAACACAGTGGCTATCAGGGTCACTGGTAGCTCTGGTAGCTGCACACGCTATTGCCACAGTTAAAAAAACAACCGTGTCAGATATTTCTGGAAATTGAGTTTACTGGGTGTAAATGTCCAGCTGTTCCAAGTCATTGACCAAAAACAGGGACCGAGCAAATAAGATGCAAATGTTGCGCTTGCTTTCACTTGGACTTGTAAATGCTTTGGCTGCCACAACGTTTTTTGCATTAATCTTTGGCTACATTGGATTTTTATTCTTTCAAGGCCTACTTTTCTGGTCAGAACAGGAAACTGACCGAGTAATGTTGTTTTTTAAAAATTATTCATGAATTTTTTTGTTCAATATAAGCTGAGAACATCTAACATAATTAAACCAGGAAAGATGAACCTTTAATGTGGAAGTATTCAGCTTTCCGTTTGTGAAAGGTTGGTTTTGTGTCGCAGTTTTGTTGTTATTTAAAGAGCAGTAACAATAACGGGAATCAGTAGATGACATAAGCATTTTTAGAGCTGAGCCTCATTTGCATTTTTAATTATTATTCATGATGATCAAAAGAAGTTTTAAGAAATAAAGTGACTTTATGTATATAACATTTCTGAGTGTTTTCCCATCTAATTATGTAAAAGTATGAAAGTAAAGCTTATTATAATTTTTTTCATTATACTTCAGATCAGAAATGTTTGATCTTCTTTGTAAATGCAACTTAAAATCATATCACACTGCCAAAATGTTTTCCATGTTCAGCCTTTCACAGGTCATAAATATGGAGTTGAGAAGTTACCTTAACATTTAAAGTCTATAGTTAGCTAAATCAAAACATTTTGTAGCTGAAAAACAGAGTATTTCTTAATGCAAACAGGAAACAGTTTATTTTTCATCAAATGATAACGTGCATTTTATGTGATTTACGCTGAAAAACAAACTGCTTGATCCTGAATGAAGAACAAAAATAAGTATCAGACAAGATACATAAAGTAATATACAGAATCTCAGTCAATGAAGTAAATAACACAAAAATAAAGCCTGTTTATGAACATGCTAATATGTCACTAAATCTCAACAGTAACATACTCACATATATACGTTTAAGGTAGATATCTGGATTGAACTGTGTTTTTCTGTGCTTGACATCTCAAACCAGATCAGATCTTGTTTTTTGCTGATCATCAAGTTGTAAAAAAAAGCCTGTTCATAAACTTCTTTTTTTTGGCAGGGTAAGGAAACACTGAACTAAAGCATGATGGTAGTTATGATATTATATATTTGTAGGAAACCGGGTCTCTGAGTCTCTGGGATGTTCTGTGAAATTTAAGACCACTTCTCCAAAACAATTCCCTCACTAGTAAGACATATGAGGAGTTATTTATGTATTTTTTTGCCTGTTTAAAGTGCTATTATAACATTAAATATTATTAAAATATGGACTTTCACAAACGTTCATTTATCCCCACAGCAGATACTACATTTATTTGTATTTTTTAGCACCATCCATCCACCACTTTCAGTCTGATGGCCTCAGCTTGTGCTTAAACACGTTTTAGCTGTTTTCACACACAGTCATATATAGATTTTGCCCACGGTTAACCTTTAACATGATAGGAGTTTTCGCATTGCTTTTTTTTTTTTTTTTTTAGAATTTGCAACAGTAGACCCAGAAATTGCATCTGTGCCGTCGGTAAGAAGGATGGAAGATTTTCTCTGTTTACTGCCCACCAAAAATAATGGGTAAATCTGATGTTTGTAACTTTGAGGTATAATAAATGCTACATTTATTTATATATATTAAAAATATTTAAAAAGTGAAAAGCAACAAAAGTAGAAAAGTGCTTAAATCTGTAAATTTCATCTGCATATCACAAATACATTTCTCCCCAGCAACCGACATGTTTGGAGTTGCTTGTATTTATGTAACAGCACTCCCACTTCATTGAGGTCTAACTGACCAAAGTGTTTGTGATGATTGCATTCTGCATTTCTGGAAGTTGCTTTGTGTTTACAATTTTTTTTTAGCTTATCCATTGGTTCAGATAGTTAAACCAATCATGGTTGCTTCTGTATTTCTTGTCAAAATTATGTAAAATTAAAGAAAGTTGAGGAAACGTTGACAAAAGCAGCTTGCGCACCTAACTTTCTTCCAGCTGCTGTGATGGGTAACATAAGATTGCTAGCTAACAAATTGACGAGCTGCAGGTGCTAATCAGGCCTCAGAGAGTACAGTTTTCTGCGCTTCACTGAGACATGGCTGCATGAACACAGCCCAGACTGTAATGTGTCTGAACACGGCTTCCAGACGGTCCGTGCAGACCTTAATAAACACCTGAGTGGAAACTAAAGGGAGGTGGAGTTGCAGTGCTGGTTAACCAGCGTTGGTGTCATCCGGGACATGTCACTGTTAAAAAGAAGATCTGCACAGAGACATGGACCTGCGAGTTTTACCAGGCTTCAAACACATTTATGGTGATCTCTGGAGATGTCACCACCACCTCCCTCTCTGCTCCTCTACCAACGCTTCAACAGTTTATTAGCTGCTCCACCAGAGAAAATAAAAACTGATTTTATGCTAATATTAAAAATGCATACAGCTCCTCTGCCACCTTTAGGAAGGTCTGACCATCATCTGGTTCTTCTCACCTCCTCCTACAAGCCCATCGTTCAGCAACAAGCTGCCATTAGAAAGACTATTAAAACCTGCTCTGATGATTGAGCTTCCAGGCTACAGACTGGAATGTCCTCTGTGATCAGCATGGAGATGACATGTAACCAGTAACACACCCTACATCACCAGTAACACACCCTGCATTACCATTAACACACCCTGCATACCAGCAATAAACTCTGGATAAACAGTAACCTCAATAAAGTTAATGTTTTTCAGAAGCTGATTATCTAACTTTCTTATAGTCCTCTTTGCACTTCCTAGTTTGTGTTTTAAGTTGTTTTAGTGTTAACATGTGGTCAGGAATGATTAAACTGATAGACAAAGTGAACTGAACATGATTTTTAATAGGTTCTGCTCACCTCCAGCCTCAGACCCAACTGAAAATACTCTATTTACTCTGTGGTTGTTGGGTGAGTACAGAGAGCTGCTAGTTCAGTTTGTTAAAAGGTGACAATCATCTCATTCTGATTACCAACAAAACAAAAGGGATGATCGTTGACTTCAGGAGGAACACGAATACACATGAGACTGTTTCCATCTTGGGAAAGGAGGTGGAGGAGGATTGCAAGTACCTTAGAGTTC
>JBAMIG010000004.1:19953300-19985778 GCA_037177335.1 Kiunga ballochi
GACTAGGCTATTTATTTTTTCCATATATTTACTATTTATTACCATGGAACAAGTAAAAATTATTACAGTGTAATCTCTTGCTGTCTGGTGGTCACCAGGGTCCAGGAGACAAGTAGCATGTGGTAAACAACAACATAATGAGTGAAGTTTCTTCCATAAAGTGATGCAACATGTCTCAGAAACAGTGTGTATCAAATATACATCATCCGTCCATAAGGGGTTAACATCCTGGGACATTAAGTTAGGTGTTTCCATTCAAGCTGTGGCAGGATAGAAGTTATAATATCACCCAAAAAAATACCCAAGTGTGCATTTTGATGATGTTTAAGTTGGCATGATCATACTTGGAATATGCAGACAAACATGCAGTCCTATTTGCACTATTCAAAAACATCCATTAAAGGAGACATTTGCAAAATCCACATTTTTAGCCCTTAAATTCATGTGTTTTTTTGTTTGCTTTTTTTTGTTTTTGTTGCACATTTAAGTGTTTAGGATTGCAGAAAATGTAAATGTATTCCCTCCTGATGTTGCACTTTATATTCTTTTTGGAAATATTTTTCAGTTTGTTTGATTTTCTCTATCATGTTGTTTTTTTTATCTACCATGTCTCAGTATTTGCTGTGGGTCTGCCAAATAAGGTCGTGAACTTCCAGGTGATCAATTTTGTGAATATGTTACTTTGTTGTTTATAGTAAACTTACCAATAAAATGTTTCTCTGCTGGGAGATTTGCATATTGCTGCTATCAAGCTACAAATATAGCAAAACTTCCTGTGACCTGGAGGGGGCGGGGCTTAACATGCCTCATTCACATTTAATGAGACTGCACCAAAACGAGTTATAAGGTGTGTGTGTGTGGAGCAAGAAGAAGCAGGAATTCAGACCAAAGCACTGTGCTTCTACTTTATACACACAATAAATTCATAATTTTTTATGTGTTAAAAGGAAGGATTCATCTCATTCAAGCTTTGGCTTATTAGTTTTTGCTCATCTGATTGGCTTACCAAGTAACCTTGCAATCACAATAGCACCTGTTTATTCATATACTTCCATGTTTACTATTTGTAAGTATTCCACAAGAGAGCAGTCAAGTAAATTCAGTCTGTACAGAACCTCAGGATTTGCAAATATGAAGCAGAAATGTTGAAACTAAAACAACATTGGTGTTGTCTTAAATTGAGATTACATCAGATAAATAAAAGTGTATAAAGCTTTTCATTACAGGTCATAAAAACCATCAATTGTCCTGCACCAGACACCCTTTCTGCAGTGATCTTCATATCAACTAACCTTCTTAACACCTGCAAAGTAGGAAAAGAAGAGTTGCCTTGTCTCCAGGTTTTGTCATTAGAATGGTTGTTAAAAAAGAGAAAAATCTCAGTAAACAGAAGTATAAAGAAACTTTTACTTGCCTGTGACATGCACTTGATGTATCTTGATGCTGCCACTCTTACTTCATGATGCTCAAACAGGTCTTTGCAAGGAATTTTTGCCAGCAGTTTAATCTTCTCTGTCTCTGACAACCCTGTAATAAGGCTACGATTTGCAAACTTTTCAATATCCAAGTTTATGCTAAAAGCACAAAGGAAGCTCTTCCCATCCATCAGAGTGACAGACACCCACACTGCTGGCGCTATCAAAGATCTCTGTGTGATTGAACAGAACATGTAGCGCAGTACTGCTGGATCCTTCATTCGTTGCCCAGTCGGTCTTTTCCACTCCTCCGCTAGCACAGACACGTTATTGTTCAGTACAAAACCTAACAAAAAGAACCATATAGGGGGAACAATAAGCAGGCCAATCCCATAGGTGTAATTATATTCTGGCATACAGGGGCAGCTGAACTCAAAGGCAGAGTACATTTGAGCACTCGCTAGTGCCATAATACCACAGATCCCATTCATGAAAGACTCCTGATTTGACTGGAGAAACTGGAACATCATACGAAACTTATCCATCTTGTGAGATGTGCTGGACCTTTGGTTCAGATGCTTGTTAAATCTGAAAAGAAGCACAAGTCATGAAAAGATGAGCAGAAAAATGGAAAAAACAGCTACAGAGCACATCAGATAGGGTCACTACACATACAGTCAAAGGGGGCTTTTTTAAAAAGTCTTTGCTTGTGTTAAATATTTATCAAAAATCATTTTCAAAAGAAAACAAATAAAATTATTAATGATAGCTTTAATCATGGTTTCTAAGCAATACGTTCATGTATAGTCATATTTATGTTTGGGACACATTCAGGCTAATATATACCTAGTAGGGACAATAAAGCATTTAAACCATCTGTAAAATGATTTTTCTAATACTGTGAATATATTTTGGCTGAGATACTCTGCGGGACATTTCCACATGATGGCAGGCTTATCACTGTAAAAAAGTCTCAAAAGTTTCTCAAAACAAATATTCTTGCTGTTCAATAAACAAAAATGTAAATGATTAACCTGCACTTTTTACACATACATATACACATACACACACACATATATATACATACACATACATATACACACACACACATACACACACATATACATATACACATACATATACATATACATATACACATACACATACACATACACACACGCACACACACACACACACATACATATACATACACACACATATACATATACATATACATATACACACACACACACACATACATATACATACACACACATATACATATACATATACATATACATATACACATACATATACATACACATAGACATACATAGGCCTATACACACACACACATACATATACATATACATATACACATACACATACACACACATACACACACACATACATACATATACACATACACATACATATACATATAGACATACATATACATGTACAAATGATAGTAAAGTAAGGATTTTTTAGGTATAGATCTGAACATCTCAAACTTACCTTTCTACTAGCGTGTAGATGAGCAGATCAGAAAGGTGAAAACAGGGGGAAATAAAATCCTAAAGACTTAAAATCCACAGTGAATAATGTATGAACATGACAGACACTGTATCTCTGACTGACTGCAAGATTATTCTGAAACTCTGATGATGTTCCAAGGTGTCTGTCATCATGCCCCGCCCTTTACAGGCACCTGCATTAGTGTGATGCAACAAAAGATTTTCATTCAATGTGTACTTTCTTAGACACAAACCAGTTGTGCTCTCAGAAAACACATATTTTCCATTCTGCCTTTCCATGCTTCACATACACGTATTTATTTTGTCATGCTAAATTAACGAACTTTTGTTTTTGCGTTAATCCAAGCTGATCATCAAGGTGCAGTATTGTTCCTGTGTTGCTCCGACAACCCAAATATGCAAAAAAAAGGTCGCGATTCATTCAAATCTCTGTGGCGTTGGCTGGAAAATGTGGTTTCTGTCAGAGTGAGGAAAGGTGGGTGTGTTTTGTATTTGAAAATAAATCAAACCATGCAATATTTTATCCGATGCCCAATGAAACCATCATTTAATCCCTGAGGGATTAGTTATTTAGCAAAGCCCTTTGAACACACCTAAACCGACAGAACAAAACAAAGCTTGACAAACCAGTTAGAAACCACCACAAGCATAAAGATAGGGGTTTATACTCCTATTCATGGCCACAAACCACTTACTACACTTAGTTTTTGTTTGAACAAAAGAAAGCAGCCTAAACTTAATCTTTGTGGTCATTTTAAAAAGTGCATATATAGGCTAATTATTAGAACAGAGGCTGAGATTTCCATAGAAATGCAGTCAAAATTTCATGAAATCAGCTCAAACTTTTTCTTCTTCTGAATATCATAAAGGAAAACGTCACAGAGGCGCACATGGGCAGGAAGTCTGCTGTAACATGCATCTAAAAAAGGAAGAGATGTCAGAGTCTGGGGCAGTGCAAGGTTGTTTCCTCCTTTATCTACTCGCACATTACCGGAACCTTCTACTGTCAAGATTACCAGTTTCTTATTGAGGTGCGTATTCTTCTTTTTCTCTTTTAAGGTTTTCTGCAATAAGCAACAATGACTAATATTCAGTTTAGCCACAAAAAAAAAAAAAACTTAAACAGTGCTTTTAGGCCATCAAGGAAGTCGGTTCATTTCCTGTTTCTTTGCATCATGGTGAATTTCCCCAGCAACATCTTCCATCATAGAATATTTCCAATGCTCACATTAAAGATTTCTATTCATTTTTGCCATCTTTATACATTTCAAATATCAGAAATAAGTACTTTTAGATTAACTTTTTTTTTTATTCCTGTTTATTTTCACAGACTAATGTTGCCAGAAACGCTGCTGCGAGTGCTGGTGGTGGCTCTGGGGCTCCTGGTGTATCCACAGGACGACCCCGGGGTTGCAGAATGGGAGGATATCAACACAAGTTATCAAAAGCATGAAGACAAGCTGCAGACAGCAGAAGAGGAACTAACCCAAGTAACACCTGTCAGAAGCAAAGAGCCTCAGGATGATTTAAGTAGCATTTCTGAAGAGCAGGGTGAATCGAACCAGCATCCCAGTGAAAAACATCAAAAATCAGGTTTAAAGATCACTGAAGATTCAGAAGAGGACAACAGGAATTACAGATTACCAGAGGAGCATTTAATCAAAACATCCAACTCAAGTCCATCAGAAAAACATGCCAGTGAACTTGAGACGGATATGAAATCGTCCCAAATCACCTCAGAGCAAAGCGGAAAAGAATCCCTGAGCGATAGGTCTGCTGAAGAGCCTGGAAAACTACAGGATGAATACAGGAAGATGGAAAAATCCCACTCTGTGCAACAAGATTCACCTCTTCCCCAGGATCACACCAAGACAACAGAAAATGAAACTTCCGAGTGGGACAGGGTTCACCTCTGGTACATGTGGAACACGTTCTCTGTCCTTTCCATGATCCGCCTTCTTAACAAATACCTAACAAGAAATTCTCCAATAAATAAAAAAGGAACCAAATCCCCCCCCTCCTCCACCTGCACTGCTGCTGAGGTGTTACTGCCTGATGTGAATACTCTGTTGTGCTTTCATGCTAAATATGTTCAAGTCTCCTCAGAGAAAACGTGGCGAGAGGAGGAATTTTTGGAAGGATTTGCAAATGATCTCTTAAATTCTATGAAGACCATCTGCAATCAAAGTGGCACTATGGTGATTGAAGGCTTCCAAATGGTAAATGCATGTGACATTATTGTTCATTTTACTCCACCTGAGCCTTACAGGTTCCATTGTCTGCCCTGGATCAATAGGACAAGTGATGTGCAGATGGAGACACAGGTTTGTGGACAAATTAAGCTTGTGCAAGAGGAAAAAATTCAAAATGGCTGCCTCTGTCAGTCCCCTGATTCAGATGATGATGTGGTTTGCTTGCTGCATTGTGAGTCTGAGAATGTCAAGACAAAAACTGGGGATGCCTTTGATGGTCCTCTGTGCTCCAAGAACACACCCTTCCTGTCAAAATCCCAGGTTTCCAGATGGTTTCAGAGCACCATCAGACAAGCATGGGCTCTGATTTCACATAAGTACGAGTTTGAGCTCAACATTCGCTACATTGAAGGTCCAGGTGCTCTAGGTATTCGGTTCCGATCAGGAAAAAAGATTAGCTTCAGTATGAATCCAGTGGTTAAATTCCACAAAGATTATCTTTTCATTACGCCTTGGTCCTCCAAGGATTCAGATACTTTCTGGACAGTCTCACTGAGCATCTATGAAAAGCAGCTTTTAGAGTATCTCACTAAACAGCTTCCTGAAAACTCCTGCCACAATCAAACTCTTGAAATTGCACTTTTCCTTCACAAGAAACAGGTGGCATTCTCAGGAAGTACGGCACTGAAGGATTATCACTTCAAAACGGCATTGATACATCTGCTTCTGAGCACAAAGCCGTCACAGTGGGAAGAAAACAGCGTGCTTTGCAGGCTGCGAGACCTGCTGGTGTTCATGGAGAGAAGCCTCGAGAAGAAGCTGCTGAACCACGCTCTCATAGGAAATCCTTCAACCCAAACTGTTGGACTGCCCACGGAGTTCACCAAAGCCAAGCCGGTGAATCTATTTCATCCCCTAGTGGTGCATAACTGTATATACAAAACTGCTGTCACCCATTTCCACGAGATGTTGAGAAATACACACATGTTGATTATTGATTACGTTGTTGAGAGCACCACCGTTAATTTTACAGGCCAAACATTGAAGTTGTGATCTGATCATGAAAGAATTCCAGAAATCCTCACAAGTAAAGCAATTCATTTATTTTGAAGTGTGATCACTTTATGTCTTTGCAGTCAAAGGATTCTGCATGCTCTTCCATATGCAGATCCTCCAGGTTCACTTTCTCTGCATGAGGGGATTTAATCTGAGGGTCTGCTTCTATAAACTCATCTTCACTGTTAAAGTTGACCTTCCAGGGATGACTGGAGATTATTTCCTCAGATGCAGCTGAAATAGAACATTTTCATTGTTTATTTGCATTTAAATGCTTTGTCTTTTGATTCTGATTGATCTTGTTGCAAAAACAATCTCTGGCACTTTGGAGTTGTGAAAATGTTGAACTGTGAAAATAAACCACTGTATTTATATAATAATAAAAAAAAAGTCAAGCTGCGTCTTCCTTCTGTTGTGTGCAATTAAAGTCATGTCTAAACTCACTCCTTGGATTTGCTGATGAGCACGTTGAGTCACAACATTTACAGACAGAGTCTTCACCGTAGAGCTCCTTCCACCTACAGCATGAACATCAGGTTAAATCAGGTCTTCTCAGCACACATGCAACATCCAGAAAAAGTTGACCTTAGACATTTCTAGCTCGTTTCAACTCACTTGTGCGTTGCATGATCATAATTGCAGGCCTTTGAGCTTTGACTTGGAGTAAGTGATCCCACAGACATCTTGCAGTGCATGTAGAATTGCTGGAAAGCATTGTAATGTTAGTGTTACCATTGATATCCACATGGCTCTACAGCTGAAGACTTACCTGTGCCGCAGTGGAAGAAGTGCCCTTGAAAATGAAAGTGCCCACACTGAATTTCTGGACCATCTTTGAGTCACCAGCAAGGAACTTTGATTGCACTGTCATCTTTCCATCAATCATACAGCTGAAATTCAAGCAGATGTGTTTATTCTAGAGAAACTTAACTCAAAACCAAAATAGTTAATTTAAATACTACCCTTGATTGTCAATGACTGTATAGTTAGAATGCGAGTTGGGGTCTTTGGATTCAGTCACAAAGCATTTATGGATGTACATCCTTTTATTCTCAGAGCTTTTGACTCTGTCAGGTCCGCTGGCCTCAAAATACATTAGGTGGCCCAAGTTGTAGCTGATGCCAGAAATTTTATTCCCTGATGCTGTAACAGAATAAGAGAACAATGACAGTAAGACAGAATGAAGGACGAGTTTCAGGACTACAAGCAAAACCCAATGTAAGAAATGTTTGTAGTGTCTTGCAATATTCGGAGCTTTTAGCAATATTAATACCGTTATGAACTCATGGGAGTTGTCCATGTTTGTGTCATGCTTCTGAAGGGTATATTTGATTAATTTAAAATAAAAACAGAAGTTGTGGTTGCAACAAATGAAATTTTGTGCCATCTAATATTTTGCTTTCAGTTTTTAAAATCAGCTTTGAATGAAGCTGCAAACATCTAAATTCCTTCCCTGTGTTGCCCAACATTAGGTTTCCTGTTGAGGGTTTCCCATGTTTCCAGCCACGACAATTCATCTGAGCATTTCATCCCTGTTTGGCTTTGGGATCTAGTGGCAAGGATGCTTGCAGCTTTGTTTGGCTTAGGGCAGGGATCTCCTGATCTGGTCCTCAAGGGCCGCTGTCCTGCAGGTATTGAAACACACTCAATTTAAATTAAATCTCTACAGTCTGTTATGTTCTGCAAAAGTCTGATGTCAGGTGTGTTGCTGCTGGAAAGCAAGGAATACCAGCAGGATAGCGGCCCTCAAGGATCGGATTTGGAAATCCCTGACTTAAGGAATGCCTAAAAGTCAATATGTAACAAATCACATTGGAAAGTCTACCATCTTGAGGGGAAATGGTGAAACTGTCTTTTGTGTGGAGTGCTCTGTAAACTGTGCCTCCTTGTAGTTTGGGATGGAAGCCAACTTTGTAGGAGTAAAACCTCCTGCAGGAGTTTAGAAAGGAAGGAAAAAAAACAAATATATCAAGTTAGACCTAAAATCCATCAGACAGCTGAGCGATCAGAGATAGTGTTTACTTGATATTCTTGCCTAAATCTAAAAGCATAATTAATTCTTACCTGGGATATATACATTGCAGGGAAATGTCAAAGGGAATTTCTCTTAAAACCATACTGTCCGGCTTGTAGTGCAAAGGGATGCGGATAGACAAATAATCCTGGAAATTCTGGAAAAGAAATAATTCTGTTTAGTTTCCAGCTAAAAAAACAACAACAAATGTCCAAAAAAAGACATCTTTGTTTGTTACTAACCTCTGTTTTGAATCCACAGCCAGTTTTCAGAGAGTGCATTAGAAAGTAGTACTCTTTATTTGCATAGTTGACAGAACAAGTACCTAGTTTTAAATGCTTAAATGCATCCTTAGATTTAAAGAACTCCTTCTTGACTCTTACATTCATCCTGTCAAAATGACATCGCATTTCAACAATATCCTGTGTGCGTATTGTTCCTCCATCATCGGGAATTGTGGGAGGAATTCCAAGTAACACTTTCTTAAGCCATTTAGGCACATCTCTGGCTTTTTTTTCTGGCTTCAGGTCCTGTGGGTGATCTTTGGATGGTGACACAGCGAGATATGCAGGAAACTTCTTTGTTCCAAACACTGAGGATCCATCATATTGAGATTTTGACAGGGCAGAGCCGTCTTCTTTATCCATTACAGTCTTTTTACTCTCCCACTCTGGTTCTGGGGTAAGCAAACCAGAGCAGGCACAAAAAGGGATCAGGAATACAACCGCAACATTTAACAGCATTCTTGCTACACCACATGCTCCCAGCAGAGGTTCACCTTGATTTCCTATGGTGCAATCAAGACAGAGTTGCTACAGCTGCAAAGGTTGGCAATCAAACCTCTGATGGGAGGTGAAAAAAATAACTTTTTACTCCGGTCAAGAACTACAGACTTGTAAAGTTATAAAGAATTGGCTTTATTACCTATTTATTTATTTAAATTTCAAAATTTTTGTTTTATCTTTATCTATCTATTGACATGATATATTATGATATAATATGATACATGTGCTTGTCCCATTGGCTCACCAACCAGTCACGTGATAAAATGCGGACGTGCCCAATGTATCGCTTTTTATTTGAGGTAGAGTTGTATCCATAGACATCAATAATGATTATTAATATCTAAGGTTGTATATGTCTGTTTGTCAGTCTGCCTGTCTTTTACTCAGCTAACTGAAGTGGATCACGTGAACTAAGAAATAGAGAGAGAGAGAGAGAGAGAGAAAATTGTAGGGCTCCTTGTAAGTTTTTGTTTGTTATTGTACACGTGTTTAAAACATATATATAAATACTTGGTTTATCTGGAAAATCGATCAGTAAATACAAATATATATAAATGTTTACATCAAAGCAATAATAGATATACAGTACAACTTTTAGAAACGGATGTTACGTTTCTTGTGACGTAATTTACCGGAAGTTCCAGCATATTGCTCCGTACGGTTTACGGTAGCTGAATGTTTCTGCTCGACGTTCTCTGTAAAATAACTGTTGAAAGTAATATTTTGTTTGGTAGGATAATATTTAATTAAATATTCAACTGTACAGTTTATTGTCTGATTTTAAAATTTAAACAGAATGCAGTTAGATCGTTTATATTTGGAGGGTTGCTAACAAGTAAGCTAGTAGCCGAGCTTGTTTTGATCATTCGTCACATTTTCGGTGTTTAGACTTAGCGTCTAATGCTAAAACTAATACATTACTTTTCAAGATACGGCATGTGAAATTGGAAATTTGCTTTGTTCGCGTAAAGTTACAAAGATTGTGACACTATTCAACGAATATTAAAAATACAGCGCCAGCTAGCTGGTTAAACGACTGTAGCGTCAATCGGCGGTCATCCAGGTTTCGTGACCTTTATCGGGACCCCCAGGTTTGTCCCGTGCACCGAAAAGGAAACGTCGGCGAGCTTAATAAAGCTCTCTGTGAATCTGGTCCAATGCGTGGGATGATGGGAACTCAGAGCAGTCCTGTCAAGAGTTACGATTATCTTCTCAAGTTTCTCCTGGTGGGAGACAGCGATGTGGGAAAAGGTGAAATACTGGAGAGTTTGCAGGATGGATCCGTGGAGTCACCATATGCCTACAGCAGTGGTTGGTATCTATGTGTGTTTGCTTGTTGGATTGTCCTGAAAACCTACAGTTGGCCGACCTTCACTCACTTTCTGTGAATTGTGTCTTAAGGAATCGATTACAAGACCACTACTATTCTGCTGGATGGAAGAAGAGTCAAATTAGAGTTATGGTAAGTTTTAATGCACTAGTATCTGCAGTGATGAACAGGCTTATTGTTTACTTGTATTATTATGTATGCTTGTCACAGGGACACATCAGGACAAGGCAGATTTTGCACCATCTTCAGGTCTTACTCTCGTGGGGCACAGGTAATGTATTCTACTATTAAATCATTACATCTAATGAATAAGCGGGTCCAAATATTTGACTTGCAGTGTACATGGATATGATGAATGTACTATAAAAACAAAACAGTTCTGGGATGCGTTACAGTTTTGGAAAGACTGTTTTTACATAGCAACTCTTGGACCAAATATTTATGAATACTGGTAGATTGTATGGCGGTCCATGCGTAGGAGTTTTTTTCTCGTCGATTGGTCTGTTTATTCAGTTAGAGTTGAGAGATCCATTTACAAAAAGAAAACAACAAGGAAAACAGGCAGAAAGGGTGGGGTTGGTCCTGGTAGCCGCTGTTCATTTTAAAGTTAGTTTACCTCAAATATAATTTTCCATAAACCTCATGAATTGTGAATATGTTTGCTTAAAACAATACATTAGGTGCACCTTTATTTTTCCGCTGGTTCACCCAAATTAAAAGGCACACCAGTGCAACCACAAGTTCACTGTGTTCCATGAGGCTGCATGGTTAACTGAGAATGGAAAATTCTGCTGTGATTCCTCTTAATATTTTTATTTCCACTTTTTTTGTTTTATCTGTAAAAAGTTCCCAGTTCCATTTTGCATCTTGTCCAGCTGTTTTTAAATTGTGCTGCTCAGTCTTATGAGGGTTGCAGTTCTGCAGCTTTTCAATGCATCCCTGCTCCAATACAGCTGACTCAAATTAAAGTCAGAGTGCAGAACATTTAAATGAACCTAAAAGGCTGTTTTAACAAGTTATATTTTTCTTTCTTATGTGGTCAGTCAGGTCTAATGTGACTATGTTTACTTAAAGGGTATTCTGCTTGTGTATGACATCACAAACGGCTGGTCATTTGATGGGATTGATCGTTGGATACGAGAAATTGATGAGGTAATCCTCTTTAACCCCTTTTCTGTTTCACAAAGACAGTAGTGTGAACATGTTTAGAAGAATAACCTGTTTTTGTACCAGTCTCAAGAAAGAGCATCATCTAGTTCTAGGTGTAGCATAAATAATATATATAAACATAAGGAATTAGGCTGTTAGCCTCATATATTATAGCATAATATATTATTTCCATCAGCACGCTCCAGGTGTGCCAAGGATCCTTGTGGGAAACAGACTTCACCTGGCCTTCAAGCGGCAGGTACCAACGGAGCAGGCTCGAGCTTATGCAGAGAAGAACAGCATGACCTTTTTTGAGGTCAGTCCTCTTTGCAACTTCAACGTCATCGAATCGTTCACAGAGCTGTCCCGCATTGTGCTGATGAGGCATGGGATGGAGAAATTCTGGAGACCCAACAGAGGTAATCCTGTTACTGCATTTTGTCTTACAAGCTAGATTAAGTAAGAATGATTGTTTTTGTTTGTCACAAACAAAATAGAAATAAAAGGAAAATGATAAAAAGTCTTTAGCTCTTTCCTTGTAACTGTAGTTCAGTTTTTAAGCATATAAATGAAAGCAGAAATACATTTTAATAATGTGGAAATGATTCAGTTCACGTTCACGCCGCTTCTGTTTGGTTGGCTTTAAATGGACCTTAGCCCACTTCCTCAAACAGTACCATCTTTTTGAGGTGTAATGTGAACAGCACAAAGAAGCAGACTCTGGTCAGCCTGAAAGCTCGGGTCTCCGCTCACTTGCAAATGTCGTCCAAAAGAAAAGTGATTATGTCGACCACAATAAAGCTTTAAGAAGGAACTTCTGCACATTATTGTTTGAGTTGGAAGCAAACAAAGCCAACAGCGTTCATAAAGACATATGCTATATGTTCTCCCATCACAATAAAATTAGAAACCCCTCAACCAGAGTCCTGCATGAATCTATTTCTACCTGCATCCACCTGAAGCCATCACAATGACCAAACCTGGCCTAGCTGTTTATCTCCTTTTTGATATTTGGACCTGAACTGTTAACGTACAGCGTAACCTGCAACCCAACCTGCACATTAATACATTAAATAACTGTAATGCTTTTACTTTTTTAATGTCAATGTTTTCATTCAAAATGAAAGAAAAAGATTACAGAAAATGTGTTTTTAGCTAAACATGCTCTTAAGATATTTTTCCACTTGCATAATATTTCACTTATCCAGTAGACTACCTACCTATTGTGTGATATTTTCCACTTGGAGGCTTTATTTATTTTGCTGGTAGAACACTGCATAAGAAGGAGATCCACAATCTCTTCTTCCAGCTGTGTTCTCCGTTCCTGAATCATGGAACAAGCAGAAAATCGTGTCCTGCCTGCAGTAAATAAATGTCCACCTGCATCTGCTCCCTGATGTTTAATCTGTAATATTTCAGCACTCATGGGGGATCACTCTGTAGCAGGCATACAAACAAAGCAGGTCTTTGGAAATCTTCACCCAAAGTTTAAAGATTATTAGGGTGTGATTGATCATTGGACTAGTTTGGCTCAACGTTCATGTTGTAGACGTCGACCAATTTTACCAGTTGTGCATATTGGGGTGCTTTTCGGAATGCACATCTGGAGCACATCCACGTGTCGAGTTTGCTCTGGGTGTGTATCCGCAGAGCACATCTTGGGGTCAGATGTGTTTGATGCAAAAGATGTGTTTGGCAGCCAATGAGTTAAGAAATAAGTTGTTTTTTTAAAATTATTTGCTTGTTTTATATTTCGTGTTTGCTTCAAAATGAAAGCAGAAAACAAAGTTGATGAACAGCAAAATATTGTTTTAAAGTTGTGCAAATCCTGAAAAGAGAAGCCAAAGGAAAAAAACTAAATGGTTAATTGGTAACTAAGTAGTAATCTAATCACACACACTTTCATGAGTACACTCTGTATGATGGATTATGGAAATAGTTTAACATTAAAGGAGTAAATTTATCAGCATCAAGGGGGAAAAAACCTTCTAAGATTTCAGCTTATAGTTTTATTCGTTAAATAAAAAAATGCAGGCTCCTTATGTACTGGGTGTGTCTCACAACCTCTTGTTCTTTGCTACAGTTTTCAGCCTCCAAGACCTGTGTTGTCGTTCCATCGTTTCCTGCACACCAGTGCACCTCATCGACAAACTACCACTTCCTGTGGCCATCAAATCCCACCTCAAGTCTTTCTCCATGGCTAACGGCATGAATGCTGTCATGATGCACGGACGCTCTTACTCAGTGGCTAACAGCACCGCATCCGGTGGAAGCAGCAGTGGAAGCAAAGCTAATAGTCTCAGGCGCTCAAAGTCTTTCAGGCCTCCACAGAGTCCTCCAAAATACTCATCCTCCTCCAAAGGGAACTGTAAGATATCATAGTGACGGAGAGGACTTTATCTTGCCTCCATGGGGCCAGCAGTAAAGAGATACACAGCTAGAGGAGAGGAGGGAGAGCTGTGAGCAACCTTCATCCCTGATGAACATAGCTGTGAACTTTGATCTTTGGGAACGGACTGGTGCAGTTGGGTTGGTTTCTGTTGTCCCAGCACTTGCTGGTGCCATCTTGTGGATGTTTCTTAACCTGTACCCTTTACTACAGAGGCTCACTGTGATGGAGTAGAACAGGATTTCCTGGGACCAACAATGAGAACGGAGGATTCCCATTCACCCACTAACACTACAAACAACTTGCTGTCATGTGGAAGAAGATTTCTAAGTATTTAAAACTGGGCTTGAAGTTGTAAATATTGTTGGTCTGTGTTTGGTGTTAGCTGTGGGGAGTTTTCATGTGCTTGTTTGTGTCTTCAGTGCGTCAAGGAGACATTCTTTCATGTTTTTTTCAGTGGCAGAAAATGTTCTGCGTAACCTTGAGAGTGCTTTGCTGTTTATTGAAAACTCAGTGTTTCCTGAATGTTGATTAGATCTGATCTCAGTTGATGGGAGGAGCATCTGTTTTCTACACAAACCGGAAGTAATTAAACATTCATGAGCAATTTATGGGCAAACCTTCTAAGAATGATCCAAAAAGACACATCAAATGTTTTATTTTTTGCATTAATCTGAGCTTTTTATGCCTCTAGATCTCATCTAAATAATTTAACTGGCTCAAATCCTTAAACCACAGGCCGCTTTAACCTTGGAGCAGATCAGAAAACCTGTACAGATTGTTTTATCTTTTTTTTTTTATATCAGTTTTCACATCTTGTTCTTGATAAGAATTCCTAAACTTGCAGGATGCTGGTCAGTGAAACTGTTTTTGAAACCTGGTTTGTTTCTACTGGCTGTTTTATGTGCAGGCTGTATTTATGAATGTAAAACGTATTTCCTGCAGCTATGTGCTAACGTTGTGAACGACTGAGCAGAAAGCTGTGGTGCATTTCATTCAGCACCGCTGCTTGTTTCTATGTTGCTCAGTGTACTTTCTGGGCTGTGTGTGGAATAGGAACTGTTACAGTGACTGTTTTTTTAAAGGGTTTTAATGAAAACGGATTATATTTTAAAAATCAAAAGAAGCAGCATATTTTAACCAATCATGCTTTTAATTTTCCTTCCCGTGCCAGCGTGCTGTTCTCAGCATCTTTATAGCTTCTCTCTGTGTGTGTGTGTGTGTGTGTGTGTGTGTGTGTGCGTGTAAAAAGGTTGCCTAAGGCATAGATAATGGGTGCATGTTTCTTATTTTTGAGACCAGAACAATAAACTACCAGAAACTCTTGAGTGAACATTTAAGCACTATATTTAAACGTTTCATGACTGTTTGTATCTCAAGGTATGAAATGAACATGTCTGCCTCCATTAAAGGCATTTCTCCATTGAAATAAAGAGTAAACTCCAAAGCTGGCTTTACTTCTCCAACTTGTTCCTCATTGTAATATTTTTCATTCAGACATTGATCAGAAAAGCTGTGGGAAGGGGGGACAACAACCCCCCCCCCCCCACCACCACCACCCCAACACACTCACACACACATCCTTTGTCCACTCAGCTGTGTACTTAAGTGCATTAGAGCCCAGGCTGGGGGGGGGGGGGGGGGGGGGGCTGAATTGCTTCTCTGCTCTCTCGGTATTGGTTAGTTTAGGGGGGTAACCGGGACGCCTGAATGCAGCGCGGTCAGAAGTCAGCCAGAGGTTGCGGGGTCACTGCCGATGAAAGGATGAGGGGAGCTGCTTCTCATCGCCTGGCCAGCACAAAGATGAGTCACACACTGCTGAAAATGTGGCGCTTTACGTCTTCCCACCTGGTCGTGGCATCTCTGAGCTGCGCGTGAATGAGGGCCGGTGATAAATTGACCCATGTCTAGACAAGAAGGGCGCAAACAACGTGCTTCTGTGGGACGTGACGCGACACGCTCCGTGTTTGCTTTTTAAACCTTTTTGAGCAGCGCCTCGAGCTGCTTTTAACCTGCTACTTATTTGTGCAAAAATGTAAAAAAAAAAAAAAAATCCGATTTCCATTTAAAAAAGTGTATTGTTTTAAAAGAAGTTTGTCCTAAAGGCGCCGCTAGGAATTGCACGAGCTCTTCTTTGGATTTCTCACTGGAATGTGGAGCTCTGTGCGCGCGGTGGACAAGACAATTTGCATCCAGGGGCCCACGTTTTCTTTGATGTTTTTACAATGTTTGTCCAGTTGCGTAGCGCATGGTGCTGCTTCATAAAAGTTTCAGACACTGGACGGCTATGGGGGCGGTCAGAGTGGGCTGCCCTCTCCACCTCCATTCACACTCTGAAAGGCTGCTGCGCGTCCTTCTCTCTCATTCTCTCTCGCTCCTCTCGCCTCCAGTGGAAGTAGATTTAGCTCATTGTTGCAGAACTTGTTTTAGGCCTAATGAAAGAAAATATTTCCCACAGCCAATCAGCGCATCTAATCTGAACACTTTAATAAACGCGCAGCACGCGGGGACTCTGGATTGAATTTTTACTCTTCGGTACAAAACTATTTTACTGCAGTTTACGCACAAAACCATCTTTTTTTTTTTTATCTACCTGAGCCGCTTTTCTTTTTTTAACCACCAAAATAGGGATGGGAATCCTCGACGGGAGCCTTACACAAAGGAGCAACAATGTGTAAAATACCTCTACAACTTATAGAGGAGAAACATTCAAAGGACGCAGGTTGGCGTAACACACAGAGCTCAAGTAACCTACTAACAGGATGGATTCGTGTGTATTTCCTGGTGCTCTTGCTGTGCGATATTCTCAATTTTTCATTTTGTTCAAGTGTGGCAGGGTTCAAAGTTGAACATGAAGGCTATTGTCCAAATAAGCTTAACGCCAACCTTTGGGTTGATGCGCAGAGCACCTGCGAGAGGGAATGTAGCGTCGATGAGGTGAGACTTATGAGCATTACACACATATTACAACATTTAATAATAGTTCATTGCAAGTTTTTACTATTGAGATGTACAATTAATGTGAGTATCTTGTGTTCAGGACTGTGCTGGCTTTGAAAAATGCTGCACAAACGTGTGTGGTCTCAACAGTTGTGTTGCTGCACGTTTCTCTGATGGCACTCCAGCTCAGCCGGATGGAAAGGGTGGAAGCAAGGAAGGTGCTGCCCCTACCTCCACTGCTACCTGTGAAGGCTTCATTTGCAGCCAGCAGGGATCCACTTGTGACATCTGGGATGGACAACCCATCTGCAAGTGCCAGGACCGCTGTGAGAAAGAGCCCAACTTCACGTGTGCATCAGATGGACTCACCTATTTCAACCGCTGCTACATGGATGCCGAAGCCTGCATCAGGGGGGTGTCTTTAACTGTCATACCCTGCCGCTTTTACCTGGCTGGGCCCCATACTAGCCCTCTGCCTCATGACACTACAGCTTACCCCACCCCAACTTCGTCCCAAGAGGATCCTATGCCCCCTACGTTATACTCCAATCCTCATCACCAGTCCATCTATGTTGGAGGCACAGTCAGTTTCCACTGCGACGTAATTGGAATCCCCAGGCCTGATGTTACATGGGAAAAGCAGAGTGACCGGCGTGAACGTCTGGTCATGAGACCAGACCAGATGTACGGCAACGTGGTCATCACCAACATCGGACAGCTGGTGATTTACAACGCCCAGGTGTGGGATACAGGCATCTACACTTGTGTTGCGAGGAATTCTGCAGGAGTTCTTCGTGCAGACTATCCTTTGTCTGTCATCCGTCGGGCTGATGATGATTTCTCTGAAGATCCTGAGATGCTCATGGGGCGCCCGTTTTCCCCAGCAGACTGTCTGGCGGAAGTCGATATGAGAAAGTGCAGCGGAGAACGTCATGTGGACTGGTATTACGACGGCAAGTTGGGGTCCTGCATGACCTTTAACAGCGGTGGATGTGATGACAGTCGCAACCGATTTGAGACTTATGAGGAGTGCAAAGCATCTTGCCAGAGAGAGGGGATGGGGATTTGTGCTTTGCCTGCTGTTCAGGGCCCCTGTAAAGTTTGGGAAGCCCGCTGGACCTGGAATTCCTTAATGAAACAATGCCAGGCCTTTGCTTATGGTGGCTGCCATGGCAACGCCAACAACTTCCACACCAAAAAAGAGTGTGAGGCTAACTGTCCGCAACCTAAACGGAAACCCTGCAGGACCTGTCGGATGAGAGGGAAAATGATGTCCAGCTTGTGCCGCAATGACTTTGCTATTGTGGGCCGGCTGACGGAGCTAGTAGAGGATCTGGACTCTGGGTTAGCTCGCTTTAGCTTGGAAGAAGTCCTGAGGGATGAAAAGATGGGCCTGACTTTCTTCAAAACAAAGCACCTAGAGGTGACCATCATCAGAATGGACTGGAGCTGTCCCTGCCCCAACATCACAGTGGAGGAAAACCCTCTGCTGGTGATGGGAATGGTGCAAGATGGAATGGCCATCATTCAGTCAGACAGCTATGTTAAAGCCATATCTGAACGAAGACTTAAAAAGCTGCGCGACGCTCTGGATAAAAAGACGTGTGAGGGATTATAAACTAGTCAGTACAGACTACCTCAACCATAAAAGCACAGAGATGACATCTACCTTTAAAAAGAGAAAGAAGCACCAGAATGGCCACATAAAGCTGGATTTTAATATTTCATTACAAAACCCATCCACAAGCATTTGAATGAAAGCGTATTCATTTCAACACAGTGTGTTACTTTCCACTTAAACCAGTAATGAAAGGCTATATTTACATTGTTTATAAATGACTGCGTTGTGCTGTGACAGATAAAATAGCAGCTAAACAAATGGATAAAATAGCAAAATGGGCACCTGCAGATCATTGCCCTCAATTTGATTTCAGTTTCTTATATTGCTTTTACATTATTGTTTTTTATACAAATATTCTTATTTTGTGTAATGTATGCTATGTAATGTGTATTCTCTCTCTGCAAAGCACTAAATAACTATAATGAAAATGTAGAAAAAAAAAAAGCTGATAATGTGGTAAATCAAACACAGTCAACATTTACAGTGTTTAACTCGGCCGTGCAATACAGCATAACTGAGTTGATCTACAATCAGTGTGTTGTAGAGAAGCACGATTTATTTATTAACTTTGACCATATAACCAAGCTGAAATTAAGGCGCTGTGACCACCATGCTCCAAAATCATACTGAATCTGCAAAAGGACTCAGTATATCTCACACTAGACTCTCCTTTCTGAACAGAAGACATTTATTGTTTGCTGGCATGTCCACCTGCAAAGGAAAATAGTACATATCAGGAAACTATTTCACTCTCATGATGGAATCACTAATGTTCAATATGCCCAATCATTTACCTTTTTCTCCAGGAACAAACCATATTTCTGTGCCAGAGAACTAAGAAGTGATATATCCCTGAGTCCCCACTCTGAATTCCTGCAAGACAAAGAGATCATTAGGATGTCATCATTTTGATCCACATATTAAACTCTTTGCATGTAGCATGTGCTGAACTAAGCTGTGCTCCTAAACGGATCCCACTGGATCTAACATTTAGTTTCACATCTTACCGATATATCACGTTATTCAAAAATTCCCTTCCACAAGGCTTTGAGTAGTAAAAACTGAGCATTGTACCTCTGCCGTAGACTGTAGTCAAAGTCTATATTGCTCTGAGGGGTGATCTGACCATTCACCGCATAAGGCTGAAAGGAACAGCAATAAGTCATGTGATGTTTATGGCTGTGTGGTGAGAAGTGTTTAGTAAAGACACTAGTTTTCTGTCTTTTCTTTGTTTTAAATAACTTACCCCATATGTCAAAAGAATCCCCTGTGACTTCAACACTGCCCCAGCCCCTCTGAATAAACCCTAAAAATAAGCAGAAAAGTCTCTAAATGCTAGAATCACATGACAGACAAAGGGTGAGGTGTTGAATAGTCATTATTTCTCATACAAAAGTTTTAAAATAAGGGATAACTGTTACGTTCAAGGCTCGACTGCAGATTACAGAAATGTTTGTGAGGTGCGTGAATAAAACAACAAGTTAAATGGATCACTTTGCCGTGTCCTGGTTTAAATGCTCAGGTTCAGGCACAATTTGTTCTGCTACGGTGAAACCGCACCTCAAAGATGAATGCTTACTACCACTTTCATAAGAGGCACTGTGGGAGAGGAAAGTGAACAAGCCAAAACAGATGATCTTTCAGTCTAAACTGCATTATATTTTTATTAAAACATGACTCAGGTGTTGTAAATTATCATAAAAGTTAGTTGACTGAAGAAAATAATGATGGTCCTCAGGCTTCACAGTGAATATAAAACCGATCTGTCATTGCAGGCATACGTGATGCTGACTTACCTTTGTACAAGCCAAAGGAGAAATATGCATCATGTTGATGTTGAGTACCAGGTCTAAACTCTCTGAAGGGATCCCTCCCCAGTGTTGGTAGGGCAGAGAAACATCCAGGTGGATGGCAGGTTTCACATTGTCCAGTTTATAGTGAGCTCTATAAGCTTCTATACTGAGAATAGAAACAACAGGCTCTATTGTTATTACAGGTGCCCCCAAACAAATCAGGTCAGTAAAATGATCTCAAAAAGTTATTAAGCTTTAAAATGAGCCACTTCCTGTTTACAGTGGGCGGAGCTTTGGGGTTGAAAACATTTCTGTTGTGAGGATGATGAGCAGTGACAAGGGAGGAGACATATTCAGTTTTGTGAAGATTATCTGCTTTATGTAAGACTTTTATGAAAATGTACTTGATGGCAAAACACAAACTTTGAGCCCCCGCTCCACGTAAACAGGGGGGTTACGCAAAATACGAGTTTTTGAGCACGTTCGGGTCCCTTAAAAGGCGATTCATTTGACAGAGAATAAGAAGTGGAAGAAGAATAACAAACTATCAAAACACAGTAAGCCTTCCACCCACCTTCATGTTCTCCGGTCTAATTAAATAACTCCTTTAATAAGGCATAGAAATAATAGATATAAGACACACAGGACCCGTGTTTACCTGGCAAGTGACTGGTGGTCATACTCAGAGGGCTGCCAGGTTATATTCCGCAGAGCTTGCGCGAAGTGGGCGACATGCTGGCCGGTACCGGACGAGATCTCCAGAACCTGCAGAGGTCTGTCGGTGTTAATGCTCCCACGAAGCACCGTTAAAATGGGTTCCTTGTTTCTTTCGGCCGCGGGGGCGTTCAGCATTGTGCTAAGGCCCGGGTAAAACTGCCGAGTTAAACGGTACAGGTCACGTAACCACTCCAGTTAGGCGAGTAAACCAGAAACAGGTATACACAACTCTAGCTCTAAAGATCGCGAGACGTTGGGCACTTCCGCATGAAATCACGTGACTGGTGAGTTACTCTTTTTTTTTTTTTTGTTAATAAACACTTAATTAAAAAATTTGTTTGCCATCAGTCCATTTTCTTTTATGAATGTGAACTTTCTCTAAAAGAATTGGTGAATTAGTACACCTTATGGGACAGGTAAAAGCTCCGTCTGATATAATAAATCAACTAACCAAATAAAAGCAACATATCCTCCAATTCAATACGACCTATAAGGTCGAAAATTCATGCACCAAAATACAGGCTCAATAAAAGACACGAAGATGGAAAGGGCACTTAGTTTCATTTATTTTATTCAACTTTAGGAAAACAGCAGTCAAGGGTTGGCATTATTTGTATATATTTACACACACACACACACACACACACACACACACACACACACACACACACACACACACACACACACACACACACACATATATATATATATAGGCTACAAAAACAAAATAAAAAGAAAGAAACGTTTTTGACAATAAATTAAAGGTTATGTATGAGTAAAAAGGAGTATGAGCACAACTGCAAAATTGCGAAAAATAAAGGTGCTTAAAGGATTGTCAGGGAGGCAAAATTTAAGTAAAAAAAATCTAACTTAAAACCAATGATTAAATAATAATAAAGCAAAAAGGACATCTAGCCTAATTATACGTTGAACTAAATAAGAATCATGATTTAAAACATAATACTTGTTCATAATGTGAGGAAAACTGGTCTTATTTTATTAAATTAAAATACAAATTTTCATGCAGTTATGAGTAGCTGGTTCTTCTTTTCCAGCTCGGCAACAGGCTCTGTGCTTTGACGCTGCTCCATGTCAGAGCTGAGCACTGCTGGGGATGAGTTTTCAGCCAATTCCTGGCTTTCAAATGGACAGTTTTGCAACAGGGAAGGATTAGGGCAGATAAAGCTCTGGTCCATATCAAGTGCCTCCAGACTAGTTCTTGTGACCGCGGAATCACTAAAGATTGTGTTTGAAAAAATGGAATTAAAAGTGAACGAGGAACCAAGAAGCAATTCCTGCACAGGACATTTGTGGTGGTCTGCAACAACAGCTGCTGGATCTCTTGGAGGTTTAACAGGAGGAACGGGATCAGAATAGCTGCTTTGAGCAGCTAGTTCTGTTTCTTGACTCTGATTTGATATTTCTTCTGGATTACTGTTCGCTTCTGAAATCTGCACATGCTCAGTGTTAACTATCCTTCTGCAGTCGCTATTGACACTTGAGCGTCGAGATGAACCCTCTGCTGTAGAAATAACACTGCTGGCGCGAGGGAGACTTTTAGGGGACTTGGTCCCCTTCAGCCATCCCTCTTTCCCCAGAGGTGTAGAAAAGCAGTTGAGGCAGCCAGACATTGATGATGACTTGCCCTGGATGTACAGCACTGTAATTGGTGAGCAAGCAGATGCTCTGGTAGCATCAGATGTTATTCCATTAAGCTCTGAGTTATTTTTGCCTGTTCCTCCTAAATCTGATGAGCGACGTGCTGCCTTGTTTTTTGACCCCCTTCGAATGGTTTTTGTGCCTCTTGTGAGCCAAAAGTCTTGAGACAGCATGGTGTCTTTCTGTTTCTGTGCAGATCTGATATCTGAATTCTGTCTGTTAAGAGTGGGCCTGGTCGAGGCTTTCTCTCTGTGTTGGTGCAGATTTTCATGCTGGGGTGTTGAAGTATCACTGGGTGGTTGGTAGGAGGCGGAGGAACGGCGAGACGTGGGCCGCTGAACAGGACTGCTGCCGTTTGACCACGGTTCATTTTCCAGGCTTAGACTAAACTCACAACTGCTCTCACTTTGAGCTCGACTCTGGACTCCATTCATCCCTGGAAAGAAATCATAATTGTATATATCTATTTATTTGTTTTAAAAGAGCTATGATAAGTTATATGTTTAGAAAACAAATCCTCTATGATGAGAACATCTATGGTCCATAACAACATGACATCCTTAATGGCCAGCAGGGAGCAGCAGAGTCAAGTCTCTATACAAGTTGTTGTCAGTGATCAGTGCAGAGATTAATATGAAACAGGGTCATGATTGCGATTTGATGGTTTTAATCTAATTCTTGAGCTGGCTACACATCTGCATTATGACGAATCCTTTATCTAAAAGGTTTTACCGTGGTTCTGCAGCTCATTGTTGTCCTCACATCCAGATGTCATGGTGTTGTCACTTGAATTTTTATCTGTTGGGCATAAAACTAGAATCAGTTATTGAAAAAATACTTTTAGTTTCTAACAAAAAATAACACTTGAATGTTTTGTAATTTTTCTACTTTCCTAAGTCAAAATCTACTGTGTAACGAATGATGATAAAAACAAACAAAACCACGTTGCCTGAATGACTACCTGTCACCCACAGCCCAGAAACATCTGGAAGTGTGTCAGGGCTGGTGCAATGGTGAAGATGGAGGATGGATAGGATGGAAGAGGATAGGGATGAGGTCAGCAGTTCCTTGCGTCCTTTTTCCGCATCCGCACGGGACCCCTCCTGCAGGTCTGAGCTCTCAGCCTCAAACTGAGCTAAGGGGGAGGCTAAGCTGCTCAAAGCTACATGGTTGGATGAAGGAAAGGGAATGGTGGGTGAGGGATGGGATGGACAAGTGAAATGGTTATATTTGGAGGGTGTTTTGCTCTCCCTGCAGCATGGTGAAGTGGGAAACCGAACTATTATCGTCTATGGATTCCCACCACACACTGTTGGCTCCAAAGATCATGCATCATCTGTATTTATCTGCAATGCAGCGTTTTTAATACAGCAAGAAAAGGAAATGCTCAACCCTGAAGTGTTGAAGGAAATAATGATGCAATGTGATGGATGGACACAGTCCTGATATGACCAGCAAATTTACTGAGAAAAACACATGAACAGATGTTATGTTTGCATTATGGTATTTAAAAATAACATATAAGGCACAGCAGCTGCAGGAATTACTATGTTAGCAGCAAAAGAAAAGGTGTTGGTTAGGATCAGAGGGGAGACCGGACTGCAGGCTTTCTTACACAGAGAACGACGGAAGAGGGACTTGACCCTGTCTCTGTCCTTTAGCCTGTTCCTCATAACGGGAAACTTTTTCAGAAGGGCTTTTAACATCGAAAGCACATAGGATGCAGAGAGAGGTAATGGGGGGGGAAAGGTTGGATGCGACACAGACAGTAGGAGAGAGGTAGAGAAAGAGAAGGACAAAGGGAAGAGAGGAGTGAATAAATAAGAGAAAAAATACAATGAAGACATACTGAGGTTTGTTATAGAAAGTTCAAACACCTTATGCATCAGGAACAATGACTGGATGTAACATAATGTAACACGTTTTATTTGAGCCAACTCTCATTTTGTCATGTTTCACTTCCAGGTCAGACTATCTCATAACCCTCTTACAGTGAACTGGAAAATGACTTTTCCAGAGCCTCATTAAAATGGTCTGCATAGCAGGCTGTCTCTCAGAAGCCATTCTTCATGAAGGGAAACAGGGAGAAAACATGGAGGATAGGTGAATAAAAATGTATACATCCATGGCAGCGGGATTACAGTGATAAATCCTACCCACATGGAGCGCAACATTACTGAAATGATGCAGGAGTATCATGCAAAAGGGTGCAAAAGGCAGCCAACTTCCAAAGACAAGCTGTGAAAAGCACTTCAACAAACCTGCAGACTTACTGCTGAAGATGCAGAAGATGCCTGAAAGGGTTCAGGCTGTGACACTCAATAACAAATACTGACTTTTAATGTCTAAAGATTTACACCTCCATCTTTTCACATATTATATTTAGCTTTGGCCATTTCAGCAAATGTAGTAAAGACAGAGGCAGTTGTTAAGACGAAAAAAAGGGCTCAAGACTTTTGCAAAGACAGAACTAAACAAGATAATAAGACATAAATGATGTTTTCTGCTGAAATCCGGGTGAGAAATATTCTTTTGTTATGCGAGCGTTTAAAAACCTTTCATCCTGTGGAAGTAAAAACAAAAAAGCATTGACAGGACAACACAACCAGAAGCGTTAAAAGAGGACTGAGGGGTTTACTTCACTATACATTTATTAGATGTTTTTCCAACTTCTTTGGAAATACAGCAGAGGAGCAGGTAGTTTGGGTGAAGGTTGGGAAGATGGCTGCCTTTCAAATGCAACTTCAGAAGATGCTAAAAGTGTTGATGATGCTCTCATGCTTCTGTGGCCTTCATATGAACCATCTGTGTGCCCTTCCTCTGAAGATGATGTGGTGAGTTTCAGGTCATACTCACTGCTGTTACATTGGTGTGATGCGGGATCACCTGCTACAGTGGAGGCTGAGCCTCCAGAGCCGTCTGAGCTGATGAAGGAGCTGTTGTCATGAGGAGAAAGGTGGGCCTCAGCAGTACCCACATGTGCTGGTTCAGACACGTGTTCACGGCTGCCAGACTTTATCAGTTTCTTCAGCTTCAGAGTTATCCAGCTGCCTCGTCTGTGAGCAAAGTGACAAACCACAACACAAAGATAAAAGACATATGAGAAGGT
Source organism: Kiunga ballochi (assembly GCA_037177335.1). Lineage (NCBI taxonomy): Eukaryota > Metazoa > Chordata > Actinopteri > Atheriniformes > Pseudomugilidae > Kiunga > Kiunga ballochi. The sequence goes on from JBAMIG010000004.1 coordinate 19,979,008, forward strand.
GGAGGTTTTAAACAAAAACTCATAATGTATTATTAGTATTTCCATATTAACAACAGAGAACTATATATATATATATATATATATATATATATATATACATAATATTTAGGTATTTATACATACATGTTAATGAACAAACATGCTATACATTGATTCTTGTATTCATACATATAACACACACACACACACACACACACACATCTCTCTTCTTTAATAAATGCTGCCGTAATGTAATACAGCTTACTTGCGAGGAGGTGTGGGGTCATAAAACCTGTACTGGTCCATTATCTTCTCCTCTAGCTTCTCCTTCTGCCTCCTCAAATCATTAAGCTTGTCACTGAACAGAGAGACAAAGAAAAGTTAAAGGATGTGATTAACGTTTTCGACCTATTGTTAAACACTATGCCATTTTCATTATGCACAACTCTAAATGCAGAACACAGTTCATGTGTGCAGACTTCTCACTAGTCAAATTGTACAGGATGCTGAGAGAAAGCTGCAGAGGTCGAACTGTTTTTTCTAACTGCATCCTGACGAAGGCATATGAGAAAACAGACTCGTCTTTATTGACAAGTAGTTTTAACATCAGTTTAATATTGTTTAGACAGAGCTGCATTAAAAGAATGGAAATCAACATTGAGGCCTGCAGAGGAGAGCCTAAAGCAGCAAATGTTACTAGCTTGCATGACAGTTTGCTTATTCAGGTATTATGTGAGAATATTATTATATAGCAAGTTAAACTCCACACAAATTCACCTAAAACAATGAAAAAAATATGCATCTCATAATTACCTATATAGTAAAACAAACTGTAAAACATTTAGCAGCAATTAGCACAATGATCTCTCAAACCAATAAATAACTGTAAGCAGGATTTTATTTTAGTGGAGCAGTGCGGTGAATAGATTCTCTGCATAAATCATTCCTCTAGTTTTATATTAATAATACATTTAAAAAAAAACAACTAGTTTACAAAATTACCCGCCTCTGCATGTTGCAAAAAATGTAGCCAGAATATTGTGTTAATATGATGATGAGTAAGGTGGGTAGGTCACCACTTGTCTCACAATGAAACAGTACACACTAACCATAACCAACTGCTAACCTGAGACTGAGATGGACTCCCTCTCCAGTATCAGCAGGATGTTTGGATACTGTACTCTGTAGATAAGTGTATATATGTCTGTTTATAGGTATGTTAGTGTATATGTAATAAATCATAAATGCATGTATGGATTCAAATATACACTAAAAGTAAAATGTTTAGACACACATATTTATGATACTTAATGGAAAAATGTGTCAAAACATTTTTCTGGCACTTTATATGTAAAATGACTTAAACAAGAATAAGCATGTAGTCTAAACATATTCACATTCATCTGAACCATATTGATGATGGGTCTGAGTCAAAGCACTAGAGTGATATATGGTGGTTTATGTGAACCAGGTGTGTGCCATTTCTTGCCCTGACTTTTGACTTTTTCTTTGTATGTTCATTCTGATTTATAGTTTTCATTTTAACTATCCATCAGGTTTTTACATCTTCCATAAAGGAAATGAGTATTTTCTAAAATTGCTTTTATCATAATTTAAAATGACAGAATCATCTAAACTAACTTTTCCAAAGAATTCAAAGACCGAACACAAAATTAAACATATTTATTATTTAATTTGATTTTACATTATTTAATCTGATGTTGAAATGATCTCGATTAGATATTTATTCATTGTTTTTTATGTTGATCTTTGGTCTTAAAGTCATATATGAATGAGATTATAAGTAAAATGCTGGATAAATGGTTGTGTGAAGAAGAAATAGATTTTAAATAACTTTTTAGAATCTGTATAAAAATAAAAGGTCTACATAAATGTGTACGTTTCCATCTGGATAATGTGATCTTCACCTCGACATTTAGCAGAGCACTGTAAAATGTTTAAATATAAAGGAACAAAAACATTTTCTTTGTGCTGCTTACATATATTGTCGCTCTTCAACATGAAACAGGTCCTTGCTCTCCATATTCTGCTCCAGCAAGGTGCGATTCTGTAGCATTAAAGTCTCAATCTGGCTGATAAGGTGGCGATTCTCTTCCTCAAGATTTCCTTTCAGCTGACTCAGCAACTAAGAAATGTACAAACAAGTGAGAATTTTTACTTTGAGCAAACTTCCCTTAAAGCAAAGTATTATACACTTTTGTTAACTATGTAGACAAGATAAAGTAAAACAAAAAAAAGCTATTTTATCACAGTATTAACCTATAAAAGCTGCCCATACCTCACACTGGTTGGTGAGTTTAGTAGAGGTGATGTCCAGTTGCTGGAAATCCTTTTTGAGTTTGGAGAGATCCGCCTCCAGCCAGGTGTGCTCCAGCTTGGCCTCGTTCAGCTGGCTTTTGAGCTGTTTGTGATCAGCAGTCAGCGCCTCGTTGTCATTAAGAAGCTGACGATATATCTGGTTGAGCCTTAGAAAAGATGGAGAAAGAAGAGAAATGCTTTTGTTTCAGCTTGAGCCCATGAACGGTCTGGCTATAAACTGCAGACATGATTCTCACCAGTCCTTCTCATCACGGAGCTTTGAACATTCAGCTGCTGTTGTCTGGTGCTGCTCTTTCTCCAGAGTCATCCTCATCTTCTCCTCCTTTAGGACCTTGTCCTGTTCCTCTAACTTGGCCCGCTTCTGTAGCAAGTTGTTGTACCTAAACATATTGCAATATAAAGAGGCATGAAAAGATTTTGCCTAACATTAAACAGCAGGGTCTGCATCAATAATTTTTATACTCATAAATGTATAAATCCTTGCATTTACCCTCGCTGTGCCTGCTCTCACTCACCTGTCCTGCAGGGTGCGATGCTCCAGTTCCAGTGTACGGTGGACGTTTTTCACACAGGCATGTTTACCAATCAGAGTTTCATATTCCATAGCTTGCCGCTCATGCAGAACTGCCAGCCGTTCATGGTCTCGTAGCAGCTGCTCATGTGCACCACGTAGCTCTTCGCGTTCACGAATGACTCCGTCACGCTCACTTTCAATGCCAAACTGTTGCTGCTGCAGCTGAGCATTCTGGGCCATGAGAGAGGCACTCTGTGAATTCAGTGTAGATTTTTCCACCTGGTAAAAAAAAGGTGAGATTAATGAAGCTGTACGAGCTGTAAACCAGGCTGAGGACTATTAGAGTAAGGCAGGAACTGTGATGTAAAACTTATTACAGAGGACTGTATATAAATTGTAATGTCACCTGCAGACTAGCATTGTTTGTCTGCAGGGCTGTGTTGTTCTCCTGCAGTGAGGTTGCCTGCCTCTGCAGGGCGAGGATTTGAGCCTGCAGGCTGTCAGACTGACTTTCAAGCAGTTTTAGCTGGGCTTGCATTGCCTGCCGTTCGGCCTCCAGTGTGGCATTCTGCAGAAATGAGGAGAGAAGAAAGGGGTAAATTAAAAGCAAGCTGTAAAGGGCAGTTCATGCAAACGCTAATAAATGTGATTCTCACAATGAAGAGATGATTGTAATCGTCATTTCAATTCCAAAAGGTAAGAACAGCCTAAATTTGCAACTAATATAGCAGGAATGAGGATAAATGATACCGTTGGGATTTAGAGACTTGGTGAATTGTTGGAAAAGAAACAGATGAGAACAAACAATAATGTGAGAGCCCCTTTCCTACAGAAATAAATGAGGCTTTTCTACACACTACTTCACAAACTACACATTTAGATAGTATTATAGTTATTGTATTATAGGTATAGTATTATAGTGGCTCCCTGTGTTCCCTGCCAGAGTGTCTTGTAGTTCTCAGTGCTCATTTCCAGTGGTTTTGGAATTAAAAGTATCTTTTTTGTGAATTGCCAGTCCGTGTGTGTGTCCGTCCCTTCACGGTCCTGACATATAGTTATTATAGTATTATAGTTATTGTATTATAGGTATAGTATTATAGTCATTGTATTATAGTTATTGTATTATAGGTATAGTATTATAGTCATTGTATTATAGTTATTATGGTATTATAGTTATTGTATTATAGGTATAGTATTATAGTCATTGTATTATAGTTATTATAGTATTATAGTTATTGTATTATAGGTATAGTATTATAGTCATTGTATTATAGTTATTATAGTATTATAGTTATTGTATTTTAATGGTCTAGGAACAGCTGAAGTTTGCAGTGCATGCTTGGGATCCCTGTTTACATCCCTGTTTTACTATCACCCTCCTTCATGTGGACACATATCTGAATCATCATAGTTACAGTTCTTTTTTACTGTAAAAGACCCACTGGCACCAGCTTAACTCACTGGCTGCTGTCCATTGTTACAGCAGAGGTCTTTGGCTGCTAGTGATCTATTTTCAAGATAAAAGAAGATTCTGGTCTGCACAGGAACTAAAACTAAAACTCATCCACAGGGAGCATCTTAAGAGTCAACATAAGCAAGCTCACATTTCTCTCCACTTCAATGAGACGGTCTTTCAGCCTCAGCAGCTCCTTGGTAGCCTCTTGGCTTTCTCGCAGCCATTCGCTCATGGCCGTCCCTCTCTGTGATGGAGGGCTGGAGCTCGACATTGTCCACTCCTCCTCGTGCCTCTGTTTCAAGGCTTCATAGCTCAGCTTTACCTGTGTGATAGAGAGGGTTATAACCACAGTACCTCGAACTGTCCTGTTGATCCAAACTCAGTAACAGGACTTACAGTCTTTAGCTCCTGGTGCAGCTGCTGGTTCAGGGAGGAAGATTCGTGCAGACGAGCCTCCAGAGCGGCCATTTTTTCTGATTTGATTTCTAAAGACTTTTTAAGAGATGACTCCAGCTCTAATTCCAGGATCTTGATTCTGCTGTTAGATAAAAAAAAGAAAATTGTCTTTGCAAAATGTATTTGTTTTCACTGGAAGGGAAATAACTCCAAGCAGTTTGCATGCACCTGTTGTCTGAGATTTCTTGTTCAGCCTGCTGTGTGCTCTCCTCGTTCAGGACTTTCATCTCCAGCTGATGCGTCACCCTCTCCAGCTCATTATCTCTCTGCTGGGTCTTCAGCTTCTCACTCACCAGCTCCTGAAAACGGACAGTAACCCTGACTATATTAAATAAGTCATTACGAGCAGCAATGCTTTAGCATTTAGACAAAAAATACCATCTTTTTAGAAGGTTTATCAAGTCCAGGAGAAAGGAAATAATGCTTCTAACTAGGGATAATCTAATACCTAAATCCATTTCTACAGTAATAATTATATTTTTATATTCTATACATTACTCAATGTTATAAAAACTAAATATAGTCTGCACCATAACATCAGTTCCAGACATCTTGGATGGGTCGGGTGGGATTTACAGGCAGGTGTGACTTCAACACCCTGCAGATGGCTTGTTTAATTGACTGATATATTTAGATAAAGATTTATAATCAAATTTCAATATTGATAAGACTGAGCTGCAGATATTTTATATATTAAGTCAGTCTTTACCTCTCTGAGGGTTGCGAGGGTCTTCTGGTCGATGGCCGCTTGCTTGCTCAGTTCTCTGCTATCTCGCTCCATGCTTTTGATCCTCTCAGCAGTTTCCCTTAACTCCTCCACCTCCTTCACTAGAAGGCGCATCTCTTTTTCCAAGCTAGCCTTACAGACATTACTGCTGTCTAAGTTGGCTTCCTGAATCTCAACCTGGAAAAGATGAAGATCCAGCAGAACAGTTTACCCACAGGTAGACTGAGGACTTTCATCTATTCTTCGTTTAACATCTTTTTTCTGTGGAAACAGTGAGACCTACCTGCTGCCGGAGGCGTCGGTTTTCTTTCTCTTGTTGCCTCTTGTCTCTTTCCAGAGTGGTAACTTCCTGGTCCAGAATCTGCTTGTCTGTTTCTAGCTGCTCCAGGCGTCTTGCGGACATCCGAAGTTCCTCCAAAGAGGTGTGCAGAGCCTGGTTTTCTGTTTCCAGCTCCTGAACTTCTGCCTCCAGACGCTGAACTTTTCGCTCTAGAGAATAGGAAGGATGGTTGAAGAGATGAATAATTGAGTCATGATTTCCTGAGCATGGGTCTGATGTTTATGTTATCAACAGAACCTACCAGTGTTATCAAGGGAAGCCTGTAGCTGCTGATTGAGTGTGTCCAGAGCCCTGCACTTGGCCTCCAGTCGCTGTGTGTGCTTGCTGGCATAGGAAGAATGTACTGGCAGACCTGAGAGGATGCTCTCATGGCAGGGAGCATGTCTCTTTGGGCCAGGAGACTTTTCACATAATCTAACAACACAATGGAGCCCATTGTGATGATTTTCCATGTCTTTCAGATCTGACATTATGTCTTTGAAAGGTTCTCCACTGCCTCGATGCTCAAGTTGTCCTTTCTCCTGCGCACCAAAGCCTACATGATCTGTAAGCAGGATCTCACTCTGGACTCCGTCCAGCTCCTCTGCATGGAGTTTGTGGTGGTGGTTTAAATCTCCATTCAGGATTTGCTGTGGTGGTGTACTGAGAGAAGATGCATCAGTGTGTTTTTGTAGGAATGAGCTGGAGGTTTGGCATTCTTCTGTTGAAGTAGCGTCGTGGCCGCCACACACCACATGGTGTTTGATGTGTGAACTGTTACTGTGAGCAGCAACTCTGAGCTCCTCTATGGTTCTTTGTAGACTTTGGTTCTCCTTCTCCAGCTTCAGCATCCGACTACGTGACTTCTCACTGACCTCCTCACTTAGAGTCTGTTGCCCTGTAAACACACACACATACACACACACACACACACACACACACACACACACACACACACACACACACACACACACACACAC
>JBAMIG010000004.1:19985878-19999156 GCA_037177335.1 Kiunga ballochi
CACACACACACACACACACACACACACACACACACACACACACACACACACACACACACACACACACACACATTACTGAACTTTTTCTGTAAAAGATAAAGCAAACAAAACTAATTTATATATTTATATGGCATTGATCCATCTTCTTCCTCATCTCTATGGCAACTTCTTTACCCAGTCTATATCCCTAAAGAATTTTAAGAGTGTAAAATAACTTGGGCAGGTTTTTCTTTTATTAAAGAACAGAATTATTATATTCAATTCATTGAAAATAAAAAAAGTTACAATGGTCTCAAGTTAAATCTTCATCAATACATGTGTTCCCTATCCTGAAAGCCTGCATTACATGTAAAAGTATAACTGTTTAAAGAAAAGTAACAAAAAACATTAATCCTACAAAACTCATTTTAACATTTGAGGCAATATAAACTCAATATAAATATCAGACTGAAAAAGTAATTGTCTTAATGTGAGGCAGATACCCTCCTTTAAAACCAAACTTAACACCTTCCTGTTTAACACATCTTATAGTTAGGGAGAGTTTATCCAGATGTTTGTGATGCAGTCATGGGGACATCACATAAGGAATTTTTACACTCTCTGCTTATCTTCCTTGTATTGATAAATGACATCATGAACCTATCTCTCCTCTTTCTGCAGGTCTTGCTGGATAAAAGCTGCAGTATTCATGTTGTTTCTATGTTATTCTGTCTTTCCTGTCCTCTCCACCAGTCAGTCAAGGCAGATGGCTGTCCTTCCTGAGCCGGGTTCTGCTGGAGGTTTTGTCTTACAAGGGAGTTTTCCTTCCCACTGTCGCCTCATGCAGCAGGCTGGGGATTTAGATTGATGTCAAGATTCGATGCAATCTAATGGTTTCCCTTATCGAGATTATTTTTGATAAATTGGCTGAATATGATGTGAAGCGTCCTGAGATGACACTGTCATGAAGTGACGCTAAATAAATAAAGTTTAATTTAATTTAGTTAAATCAGGGATGTCTGATTCTAGGCGGCTACAGACTGTTGGTTTTAAATACTTTCCTGCTCCAACAAACCCGATTAAAATAAAATAGATACACCAGTCAGATGCACTGAGGTAGGGAAACATCTAAAACTTAAAGGACAGCAGTCTGAGTGGAAGACCAAATGGCCAATGTAGTCCAAATACATAGAAAGCATTTTCCTTGTTCAGAATGGTAATATTCAGAATTTTACCAGGATCCAGATCTATCTTATATTTATCTCTTATCTTATAAAATTCTGATGGGAACTTCAGCTGTACTATTTGGGCCAACACAGTAATCATTTACTGTGAATTCATATGCATGTTTACTGGAACTGATTATGTCACCTCCTGGGTGGGGGCAAAAAACAATTGCATGAGATTGATTTGTTCCATATACAATCTAACTATCTAACAGATCAGTAGGGTCACGTAGATATTTCCCTGTTGGCGACCTTTTGCACCAGCTCTAACCTTGAGAGTTTTCTGAGGTTTTGGAGAGTTGCTCCAGTTCCCAGCCTAGGTGCTGAGACTCCTCCATGCTCCTCCTTTGTGCCAAACATAAGGCCAGGTTTTCTTCCTGTAACTCCTCGATGCGCCTCTGATCTGCATCCTTCTCCTGAAACCAAAAAATGAGAAAAAAAATCTGTAGTACTAGAAGATAGTTTCCTGTAAGGATTACCAAAGCCTTGTGGCCTAATCCAAAATCCACCCTCAATCCTATCAGTCGGCCCAACACCTACTTTTTTCAGGGATAAGTTCCCCATGTTTTGACAAAATTGTGTAAAAGTTGCGACACCCTAGTTTCAGGCCCAGTGGACTAAAAGTCAAAGACCCCAAGAAAAAAGAAGCTTCTTATCTTGTCAGAGGTGAAGTCCATGACTTTTCATGGCACATTAGGGGTGGAGTTGACATTGAGTCTAAATATACTCAGGGACATTTAGTGATGTATTGTTGGATTCTAGTAGATTACAAACAAATTGCAAGTGGTCCTTTGGTTTTATTTGGTGGTCGAGAATTAAAGAAGAATGAACAAAGAACAATGAAGTACATCTTCTGCCAAGAAGGGACCTAAATCCTAAACTTAAAAATAAAGTGGGTTCTCCCTTTGCACATGCTCCACCTCTCCACAGGGTTTCAGGAAACCCAACAGTTGCTTCTAAACAAAGAATAACTACATTTTCATACCTCTGCTCTGCCTGATCAGAGGAACTAAGAAGGTTCCTCTTCGTGTGCAAATGTCTGACCTGCTCCATGTCATGGACCTTGGCTTTCAGCAGCAGATTCTGCTTCTCCAGCTGGTGGATCTTATCGGTGCGTGTCCTCCAACCTTCCAGCTGATCTTCCAAAACTTCTTTAGTTTCTTGAAGAACCCTGTTGTCTTCCTTTAGATCCTGACACAAAAGAGATTCACAGTTTATCTCAACTGCTTACTTATTAACATTAAAATGTAAAGTTCCAAGCAGGAAAGGTATTTATGCAGCTTGAACCTCCACTTTGGCTTTGTAGAACTCCATTTTATGCAGCTGCTCCTTGTAACGCCCCACTTCACTCTCCAGCTTGTCTGCTTTTATGGCTCTCTCTCTAAGGAAATCCAGTTCATCACGGTAGGTACGGGCAGCCCGTGCATCCACAAGCAGCAGAGAGTTCTGGTGGGGTTTCACACAGAGTTTATGGTAAAACCTTAATGCAAATGCACCTCTGCTGTCCTCCCAGTAAGAAACTTACTCCGCTGAATTAGGAAACAGAAACTGTTATCACACAGCATCAAACAACATGCTTTAACTATGCAAAACTGAGATTCTAACAGTAATTCTAACAGTCTCTTAAAGGCATGAATGAATTTAAAGTTGGACTTTTTTTAATCAGCTGTTTGGACAAATCTCGAGAAGCTGCAGCTGAGTGCTGACGTGTGCTGTGCTGCAGCAACGTGTCGTGTTAATAATGTCCACTTGAATGGGCTGCAGAAATCTCATGAGGTTAATTACTGTTTCCATAAGTGTCATGGTTCACTCTTTCCTGATTAATACCTCCTGCTGGATCCTCTTCAGTTCTGCCTCCACATTCTCTAGTTCATGTCTGCAGTCCAGCATCTGCTCACTCTTCTCCTCTCTGTGGTCATTAAAGAAAGATATAAAAGACAAGGAAGCCCTCATTAATGCTACAATTATCACAGAGGTAATGCTATAGTCATGAAAAAATGTCTTCATGTGATAACCTGCTTGTTCAGAGGCTGTGAGATGTAAACTAGAGCATCCCAACAGAAGAGGATAATACAGCACAGATCACTAGATGGATCGGATCAGAGTTAATCTGCATGTGTGTGTGTGTGTGTGTGTGTCTGCTGAAATGCACATCAAATGTGGGTCAGTGGTAGTGCATAGCTATTGGACCTGCCAAGCAGGCAGCAATGTGGGCCAAAGTCTGCAGGGCTTCTCTTATCCTGCACTGTCACTCTCACAACGATCCATTTACTCTGTTTGCAGCTTCAGAGAACAAGAGTTAGCATAAAACCTCAGCGACATCCCATAAAACATGATCAATTCATAGAGAAAAACCTTTTCTTCAGTTGCTGAAGCAGAATAAAGCCTGCTGTATTTCTTATTTCTTAATCTTTAAGTTCCTTACAGTTCTTGTCTAAGTCGCCTGATCTTCGCCTTGGAGTCGGCCAGTTCCACCACCAGGTGTTGCTGGGTTCCCGTCGGATGCTGCTGCATGCTGGGAGAGAGGCTGGTGGACTGCGGGCTGGACGGGCTACTGACAAAGCTAACAGATCCTTCTTTTTCTTGCATGAGCTCCGTTATAGTCTGCACAAACAGACGCAGAAGACTGCAGCTGATTGGAGGATATACATTATGCTTACTCTCTATTTATGTGTTAAACTCCATTTTGACATCATTCTCGTGCCTACATTACAACAGACTGCAGAAAACATGCTGGGATTGTTACTGGACTTCCTGCTGTACCTTCAGATGGATGTCTCTCTGCTTCAGCAGGTATCTGAGATGTGTGGCCATGTTCCTCATTGCTGCCTCCATCTCCTCTGGGTGCATGTCACTGGACTCCAGCCACTGCAGATCCAACACATTCTCCTGACTGTGGGTCAGCTTTTCAAGACAAAAGAAGAAAGTCAGAGAACAGTGTGGAATGAACAGCACACAAAACTCCATTATAACATGTGAAACTGAGCATCTGATACCTCTTGAATATGTGCAGCTATTGCAGCCTTTGTGTCAAAATCAAGGGTTTGAATCCTTTCAATGTACTCCTCCTTTTTCTCACACTGCATGTTGGTAAAAATGAACAGAAATTTGAAATGAAACAACTCATTTATCTGAAATGAGTGCACGTACATCCGATATCAGACTTTACCTGAACTGCACATCCCAGCAGCAACAGCAAAACTTTCTTCATTTCCTCCAGAGTTTGTTCTAAATGGATCAGAAAAGATTAATTACATGAAGGTGATCCTCTCAGACTGAAGTACAGAGGGCTGTAGGCATGAACCTAGCTATAAAGAGTGGCTGATGAATTCAGGTCAGTGCTGGCCAAAGCCTTGAGATCAGAAGCCAGAGCAGTTATCAGACTGATAGCGTGCAAATGAATTACATTGGCATCAGTAAGAACTTAAACATTCAGTCTGAAATGAAATGTTCTAGAAAAGCACCGTAGCGCTCCAATAGGCCGATCTCAAAAATTACACCAAGTTTGTATCACATATCTCTTAACGCCTGAATTAAGAGAACTGTGCAGAAACATCCAACTTTTTAAATCTGATACCTTTATTTGACCTTTTAACAAAAAAAACCTCACATCTTTTTAATGTATATTTGATAATTATTACTATGGAAAAGGTCAAAATGATTATAGTGTAATCTTCTGCTTTCTGGTATTCACCAGAATACTGTTGTCAAACAGTGAACACGGATTTGAGTAAAGTTTCTGTACAAAGTGATGCAAAATGTTTAGAGTAAATCAAAATGTGACACTTCAGGCTACAGTAGGTTTATATTCATAGAAAAAAAGAAAATAAAGCAGAGTCTGTTTAGGTTCTGCACGTTTTAAGCCATACTAACTATGCAGTTCCCAGAGAGGGAAAAGGTAACAGATGAGATGTTTTAATAATAAGCATAATACCACTGTAAGGAGTTCCACCAAGCAACAGCACATCCGGCAAAGGAATCATGATTAGTTGTCTCAGATGGTCCTGCAAAAACAAACAAAAAAAAAACAAGTGGAGATGAGAAGTGAAAAACAAAATAAGTGCATTTTGATTAAAGTGAGACAAAAACTGAATAAAAAACTTCTTGAGGTTTAAGCCAAAGTGCTCTAAAGGATGTGGATGTATGTATGTACAGCACATAGCACTTTGCTAGACAACGTACAGGAAGTCAGCTAACAAATGGGAGAGGGTGGTGAATGGGGAGATGACGAAGCCAGTTTCCCCGGTGCAGTGCTCAAATCCTCAAACACTGGTTTTTGCAACCTTGTTTCAGACGATAGGTGGATGTGTGCTCTGCATGCATACGTTTTGTTGAGTATGTCCAGAAACCCTTTAAGGACAGTTCAACTGATGCCAAAACACAGTGATATCAGCCTGATATCACTGTGTTGTTATCCTCTCTATGTCCACTTCAATTTAGTGGACATAGAGAGGATAGATTTACATGTGCACACTTATAAGCTAGACTAAGTTGTAGATTTACCACAGTGATCCAAATGGACTTATCTTGTGAAGTGAGTGCTATAAAACATTCATTGATCCAGTAAGATGACACTATATATATATGTACCAAAGGGTCACAAGGTGCTGAATCTGTATTTATACAATCTGCTCACTTCCTCAAGCTGTTTTAGACATATTGTACTTTTCAGCCTCTATTTCAATTTGACTTGGACTTTTTCCCCTTTATGACTGAATATAGGAATAAAAATAAGTGCCAGATCAGACATGTCACCAAATATGTATAACTGCAAAGGCTTACAAAAGCTCTGACTGAACCAGAATTTAGCAAGGAGTTAGTTTTGTTTTACAACAAAAGAGCAGTCGTGCCTTTCAACTGACCTGAGAGCATGAAAACAACCAGAAAATAGATGGCGGCATCTTTTTCTAGAGCTGCCCTAGATGTGCAGTAGGCTACTTGATAATTAATCATTTTGATGCTAGAAAAAACAAAGAGGCTCTAAAGATATCTCAAATGGCTCATGTCTACTCCTAACCTGTGATACTGGACAAAATCCATTTTATGACTAAAAATGACTTGATACAACTGAAAACACCTCAGGCTACATGCACTCAATGTGTGGAAAGAGTATTATTAAACAGCTTATTTTCTGTTATTGTGCCCATATAAAGCATTAAGCTTAGCTGTATCTTCATATAAACTCTCTTATGATCTTTAAAGGTCTAAAATCTCGACCCAAATTGCACTGAATTACTCCGACAGACAATTCAAGAGTTTGAGCATCACTGGCGTTTGCTCCTGAGTTGTGACTTTGTGTGTCACTGCAAAGCTCGGAGTGCAGCTTTACTCTCTGCTGTGCTCTAACCTCAATGCTGTGCTGATTGTGCAGATGTTAACATGGCTGATATTTAGGCCACACATCTTAAGAAGGACAACATGATCCACAAGGACACGCGTCACCGAGTAGCATTAATTTGTGTGCATTAAAACAAAGTTGGAGAAATTATGCCAATAAATCAGAATCTGAGAGACTTTAAGCATTAATATGACATATTTATATGTTGTGTGTGACATAAGACTGAGCTTTCAGAGAGGGGAACATCCCAGAACTCACCAGATAATAGGACTTTATTTGCTGAACAAGTGAGTTCAGGTTCTGCATCCTTTGACCTGGATCCTGGCAGACATTGTGTGCACCCTGAGGTGCAGCTGAGGGGTTGCTGAGGAGGACAAAAAGCAGAAAGTCATGTATCCTGTTATATATACACGCTATTCCCAAAGAGAGAAATAATTGTCACCAAAAAGCTGCTAAAATTCTTGGCTCGAGGATCATCATGAAGTATGAGGATGCCATTCATCCCTAACTTTAGCCTGAGTGACATCATTTCACTATGCTTCCAAACTGAAACATTTGTGAGTAAAATGGAAATGTCATTATCATTTTCACCCAAAAGCAATAACAGCAGTTGTATTTCGGCGCCTGGATGCAGTTTACAATCTGGGTTTGAATCATCAGGTGTGTACAGTAAGACTTATGAGTAAAACACAGAGATTTGGTATATTTTGGCTTTACAGACATCTAAGATGCTGCTTGTCCCATCTCTGGACTCCAGCTGCCTCCCATCTGTTTCCCACTGGCACAAAACACCAGGCCCTAATCCTGGAGGGTCTGCCAATCCAGGAGATTATCCCGCCTCTTCCCCTCCCTTTAGCACTACATTGTTTTGCATTTGGAGTTGTGGCCGTGGGGGATAAGTGGGACAAATGGACATCACAGACATGGGGTGGTCAGATCATCAACATGTGCAGAAATGTCCTCTTATTACTACTCGCATTCAGCTGTTAATGTCTAAATGGAAAATACATGAGCACCATCAGTTAGTGTTTCTTAGGAATGCGGGGTGGGGGGTCTTAACATAAGGCAAGCAAATCATAATCTCTTAAGTAGCATCCTGACAGTGTCTATGATCTTCCTTATGTTTTTGTCTTCAGGCTGAACCTCTCAGTGCACACAGAACATATGACTTGTATGTTAATTTGAACCTTTTCTCAGAAACCCTAACCTGTAAGTAGTGAGGAAGTTACAGTTAAAGTCTGCAGCTGATGACAAAGATCCCCTTTATTACTGCAAAGTGACAATGCTGCTACTGTGGTGTGGATGAGATACTGTATATGAGCTGGGGCAGGGGAGGCTACTTATTCATCAAAAAACATTTTGTAATGTAAGGGAAGCTAATGCTCATTTGACTTTTACTTTTGATCACAAATTAAAAGTGAACACTTTCAAAACAGAGGCATTTAATCCAAATGAGAGCTGTGACGTGTGAAGGTTGCAAAACCCAAAGATGCTTGAAGTGACTTACATTTGAGTCATTATGTCCTTCAAAAAGACCCCATCCATCAGGTCTGAGAAGTCCAAGTGCGTGCTCTCATCATTTGGCACAAATGTCTTCACCTAAATAAAGGAGATATTAGCAAATGATTCCCAATACCCTGCAGAAAACCGCCACGGTAAGTCATTACTTACCCAAGTTACAAGGGGGCTCCGCATGAACTGTTCCAGACAGGGCAGAAAAAGTCCACTTTCCATCTTACCGGGGTTGGGATTCATCAAAACAGGAGATCTCAGCGGTTCCAATCAATGACAGATTTTAATAGCTGGCTTTTTAAAAATGATTTATGTATTTTTCAGTGATGGCGAGTAGAAGTGCACCGTTGGAATCGTCGCATCCATTTCATTCAGACCAGTTGGGAATATCCACCAGACACTGCGCTTTGCCGACGTTTTCCCCTAACTCATCAGCTATGGTGGTTTAAAGTCACTGCTTAAGCATATCTGCATTTAGTCCTGCAACCTCATGCCTAGCTATACTCTCCTGCCTGGTCCTTTGCTGCAAAGGCATCTGCCGTCAATCGTCCCAATCTCCTCCTCCTCTTCCTCCTCTTCCTCCCCGCCTCCAGGCTCGTCGATTAGCGATAATGTGACCAGAAACAAATTTAATACACGTATAATTTCTAGTAAAACTTAGTAAGTTTTAGAAAAACCCATTGTTTACCAACATATTTCAGACTAGAACATCTGTATTTATACAGGCCACTGCGGTTAAAAGGGGCCATTCTGTTTTTAATCTGTCACCATGGCGACGGCCGTGGAAACAGATTGACGGCTAAAAATGAGGCATAAAGAAATAGAGCATAATCAGTTGTAGGCTACCTATTATAGCCTATTTACAAATAACTATAGCCTATAAGACTATGGCCTTTAACATGTTGTAGGCTAGCCTATACAAAGTCATAAGGTTTTAGAAATATTCTCTTGCACATTAAAAAATATAAAAAGTGTTTATAGGCCTATAGGCTAGTGGATTTTAGAGAAAATTAGTTTTTAATTCATCAAGATGATTGACTGTGAAAATGTTTCCTCTGACTGTAAAACTTTAGTATCAGTGCAGCCTGCCAAAGCCAGATCAGAAGGCAACAGTACCATCTTGCGTTAGCAGAAGACATTGCGTCTGATTTCATGGGTTCCAATTTGTTTTGCTTTGGACTTTTACTGCTTTTCACTTATTTTCAATTCAGTTAATTAACCTGACGATTTCCAATAGATTGTGGCTTGTTGTTTTGCTTTTATTTATTTATTTTTCCATAAAGAAATGACAAAATAACACAATTAAGTGGACATAAAGTTTTTTTTCTGTTTATTATCAATCTAAAATGTTCTCTTGAAATACCTATTTGCAAAAAAAAAATAACAAACAAAAAGAGTGGATACAGTGGTACGGTGGATTCAGGGTGACAGGCCTTCCTGTATGCCCCATTTCACATAACAATGTAAAAAATAAGGACTAACTCAAGATGTTGGTAGAATTTCTTATATTTTCAGATAGGTTACAATGTATTTGTTGAAAAAGAATTATGTGTACATTCAAGACTACAAAACGGATTTCCACCTGTTGAGAAGGAAATTTTCAATATATCATAAGAAAAGGTGGAACAATATAATATCCTAAATAAAATAATTTGACTGCTTATTTTTTGTTTGAACTCAGGCCAGGTCGGTGCTTACCAATACTCCTCCTCCAAGGCTGGTCTCTTAGTCTTTCCATGTTTTCCTGCTCCAACAAAGTTGAGTTTTCCTGACCCAAATCAATAAACCATTGACAGTCTGGACAAGCAGTTCCACAAGTCTTAGGAGTGTTCATGCTGCAACACACCTGATGAATCAGACTTTGTCAGGAGACATGTGAAGAACTTGATGTTGAACTCAACACAAGTCTGCAAATTACCCATTGATTTAGTCAGATGTGACACTGCAGAGAAATTCCTAACACTTACAGAACATGGGAGGACTGGAGTTGCCTTCTCCTGTTCAAATATAAGTAAAAGAGTAAAGATGTCCTTAAATTTCTTCAGAAAAACTTTACTATATATGGCAAAAACTGCCTCAAATAAACTCAGTGGCAATCATTTAAATATGAAAAAAAACACTGCAAATAAAAACAAAAAAGTCAATCTCAGCTTTTGTCTTATTTATTTGCTTTTATAGCACTTTTAGGACAGTCCTTCTGACCACTACAACCTGGAGATTTACAATCCAATAAAGCTTTCACCTGTTATGTGAAAATTATTTTGCTTCCTAATCTGTAGCATATGAAGACAAAACAAAAGACAAAAGCCTGTCCATCAGACACATTTCAAAGCATTATCCTTGTTTTGTTGGTCATTCTACACATCCCAACAGGCAGAAATGAACACATAACGAAAAAAAATATATATTTAATTGTTAAAAAGAACTTTGACTCTTAGTGCAAGTTGGCATTAAAGTGTTGTTATATTTCCATTTGACTTGATGTATTGTTGCTGACAAAAAAAGTCTAATTATTTTAAAAACGGTCATTTTTATTAAGCTTTTAAACCAACAGTGATCGCCTGTATTTTTTTTTGTTGTTGTTTTCTTTTGCTTTTCCGGATAGGACCTATGAATGTTAAACACTTTAAGATTGTACACTCTAAAATAGTAAAAATACTGTTAAAGCATGCCAGACACTGCACTGTCTCTGACTGTTTTATGCAAGTTAAAGACAAGAAAAGCTACAAACAATTAAAAATATGGACTGATTGCAACAGATCTGACATGTCAATCTACCACATTGGTTCTAAAACGCCCAAAGCTATAAGACAGCTTTGACTACGGCGGGTTTGTTGAGTCCGGTTTAATTTTTTTATTCAACCAGGTGAACCTTGGTGAGATTGAATAATCTCTTTTTCAAGAATGACCTTGAATAATTATCTATTTCAAGGTAATAATTTCCATGAACCAAATATCCCCATGGTTCAGGATACGCTTTAAGGGTATGTTTAACAGTCAATAAGTGGAGGTTAGAGGAGCTGGTGATGAGCATCAACCGGGACCGTCTGGTAGTGATGGGAATCCCAGGTTACATCTAATGAACAGTATAAACGCTAAAGCGCCAGATAAAAATAGTGAACCTGAAAATGAGATTGCATGCTTAAAATAAGAAATTAGTGGAGACCTCGGCTTACATGTCCATGAACAGGTCAAGTTTTGTTCTTTATAGGGAACAAAAATTAACATAAAAAAGAGAAAAAAACAGAGAAAATTCAATTTACTTTGTTTAGTGTATTTTATATTGTTCAGCACTAATCTAATAATCTAAATACATGGTTGGTCTCACCACAAATATCTGGGAAAAGGAAACACAGCTCTTTGCTGCAAATGCCCGCTTTCTGTGTTGGCATTAACCTGTTCACCTGTTTTCTTCACCTCTGTGTTCTTTCACCTGATTGTCCACATTTGCAAAGGTTTTGATCATTATCACCATCGATGTTCTCGTTGTGAAAACTATGTTGAGTATTGTGCAGCTCACGTTTTTACATCTGAAGCAAATGTTTATTTAACAAGATATATAGTTCCTCTTAGCTGGAGTTCCCTTTAAACCTGTGCATGTCCCAGAAATGTATTTAATTATAACTGCAGATAATGTTATGCAGCATTAAAGCCTTTATGTCAATCATTAAATACGTATTCCATTCAAGCTAAGACTGAATAAAAGTATTATTGTTTAAAACTAAATTAGATCATTTTAATACATACAGTGCAGTTTGTGTGTAATATTGCTTGTATATGTTTATAATAGAATACCGATTTCCATATTCATGCAGCAGCTCACGTCCATATCAGCTGATTAAACAGTTAAGCAAGATTACTGTACTTTGCAGTAGAGTCAAAGCATTAACTAACAAAAACTATTTCAGGTCTACATTCTTCTTTGTCGATAACTTTGTAAAATAATGGGGCTGAGAAAACCAGGAGGGTTTGTGCTCAGTACGGATTGCTCCAATCATTTTGCTCCTTGGTTCCCCAGTTATTTTTTGGCAATTGTGAATGTCTATATTTTCCCTTTTGATCTTTGCTTCCTTGTATACTCTTAGCATAAAGGGACATCCAGTCTCTCTCATAAGCAGCTTTAATGTGCTCAAGGACCGCTACCCCTCTGTCTCCAGGACCATCTTTCATCTTGATCACTAGTCCAACTCCTGCATTAATTGCAAAGTCACTTCCAACCCAGTCATGGTTTCCTGTGGACAAAAATAAATAGAGACAATTACAAACATCCTCGACCTACGACAACCAATAAAAAGGAAACAAACTAACAAAAAACAAAACACAGCCACATTCTATCACACTATACATTTTAATGTTTTACCCAATGCATGCCCCAATATTGACTTTCAAATGTACACAAGCAATGCTGTGAATTACACAAGCTGAAGGGCTGAAGATGTGCCTAATATTTTGCCTGTGTTATGGTTCATGATAATGAATGGCTCTCTAAATCCTGCCTGCTGCAGAACATAAACAAGACTTTGTGTATAAGATGTTATCTAAAACAGCCATTGGACATGAACCACTCTGACGTCTTTTTGAGACAATGCAAGTATCTTGAAGCAACACTGGACTCTACATTGAGTTGTAGGAATCATGTCAAAATGTTGTGAAGCACCTTAAAATGTAATCCTCCTTTCCTACACTCCATGATTCCCAGCTTTACTAACTGTCCCCTGACAGATTTAAATACATTCACAATAGTGAGATCCCTCCACAAAATATCTTTAAAATTTATTGAGAAAAAAAATGTCACCACTGAAATATTGTGGTTTGTTACAATTAGCTGAGCTTTGAGAATTTTAAATCTGAATGTGAAATCTGAAAGGTGCTATATGGCTCCCCCATCCCTTGTCTGACTTCTTTAGACTGAGGAATCACAGTGGACTTGGGACCAGGGCAGTAAAACTCCCCACAGAAAAACTTCTATTGGTCCAAACACACTTTCTCTGAATGGTGGTGAAATCTAGAACATTCTACCACCACTCTCAATATGACCATGTCCCACATTTTCTGATTTTAAAACACAACAAAACAAACCCAGTATGTGACTATTTCTAACATGAATCCTTTATATTATACGTTTTATTTTTTATTTTTTTACTGTACAACAATGTTATTGTTCTATTGTGTTGTACAGTATACTTTATTCAATTGTTTAGGGATAACAGATGCAAATTAGCT
>JBAMIG010000004.1:20004742-20016849 GCA_037177335.1 Kiunga ballochi
GTTACAATAAATCAGATTGGATTAACCTAAGGTCTCTGATATTTTCTTTGGGTCCACTTGTACTGAATCGTGACAATCTCTCCTCTTTCTGCAGGTCTTGCTGAATAAAAGCTGCAGTGTTCATGTTGTTTCTATGTTATTCTGTCTTTCCTGTCTGCTGTCTGTCCTGTCCTCTCCACCAATCAGTCCCTGATCCGGGTTTTGCTGGAGGTTCTGCTTCCTGTTAAAAGGGAGATTTCCTTCCCACTGTCAACTCATGCAGATCAGGCTGTGGATTGGATCAAAGTCAAGATTTGATGCAATCTTATGGTTTCCCTTATCGAGGCTATTTGATGAATTGGCTGAATATGATGTGAAGTGCCCTGAGATGACACTGTCATGATGTGGTGCTATATAAATAAAGTTGAACTGAATTGAATTAACTGTGTACTGTTGGGCCTTTCAGTGGACCTGCACTGTTTTTATCCATATTCTTTCTTGCCTATCTTTCCATTCCACTGTACAGTATGTATATGAGTGGGCAAACTCATAGTAATGTGTGGCCTTCCATCCCTCTGGCTCTTTAGTTAATTATACTTCAACTGTGGATTTACAGCCAGCCGAGGCATCAAAAGAGCCAAGTAATCGCTGCATGTTAAAGTAAATGTCTGCTTCTCTCTCTGATATGAATTACATACTAAGAAATGCTAGTTGTCACTCTGTTCAGCCTCAGGCAGCAATCTGCAACCTTTCTATGCCAGAATTGCAGATAAAGCAAACATGTCGGGGGCCCGAGATGATCTTTTAATTAAATTAGCTTATGTCCAGTTTTTTTCCGAGCGGGTAAAAACTACGAGATTTGTCAACACCTCATCAGACGGGCTTATTTATTCTCCACATTCTAGCAGCTGATGTTTGTAGTTACCTTGGAGAGCGACCTCCAGTCCATGTCTGCGCTCCCGATGTAAATGTGCTTCCGATCCACTATCCAAAATGAAGAATGTAGTCCTCCTCTAGTAAAAGCTGTCATATTAACAAAACGGACCTCTGCATCTAAAGAGTTTGGGAAGCAGAGGCAAACAGAGCAGAAGTATGAAAGAAATAGCAGGAGAGAACTGTGGGAATTGGCTGGTTGGTGTTGGGCTGTGGTGGAAAGGTGGGTAACAGGGACCGGCAACATGAGCAGTACAATCTCTGCACCAGATAGTTGCATTTGCACATTCAAGGTTTTTTGACCTTCATTAAATTGTTTGGCAGGTGTGTAGATTAACACGTGGTGTGGAGCTGCTGGATGGGGGCTTCATGCAGATGCTGCTTCATCTGCTTTTTCAGAAACCAGGAACTCAGTGTTTCAGGCATCTCAAACAACTCTACATCCTGTGTTGCTGTTAGTTTGATGCTGTTTTAAATAGAAAGGTTTGCTGTTGTTTGGCAGGGACAAAAGACCCAGGCCTTCTATACAGGAAAAATGGGACAGCCACTCACTGTGTGCTGCCAAGGCTTTCAGCTCCGTGGAGTTAGTCAGGCTGCTGGCAATTTTCAGCCGAATCCCACGAGATTTCAAGCTGAGCAGTCTCTGGAACAGAAGCTGACCCTGAGGAAGAAAACAACTTTCTTTATTACAGCAGCAGAACATCTTATAAGTGTTTCTGGATGTGCATTAAAAGGGCAACACTTCTTTCTCAGTAGGACTAATCTCATTAAGAGATGACGATTTACTGGGAAATAATTGCATTTGCACTAACAGAACACTCAGTAAAGCAGTAGGTTCATGTTCTGCAGAACTTTCTGCCATGAATTATACCTGCAGTGCAGCATCTGGTACTGGGTCCAGTTCCCAGGAATTTAAGTCCCAGACAGATGACACCATCTCAACTGAGTGCTTGGCTTGGTCCAGTAGTATGTGAAACCCAACGGAAAGAGGAAGATGGGATCTTGCATCCAGGTTGAGAGAGAAGTCCTCTGGAATATTCTCCACAAGCACGATGCTAAAATGAAATGAATAGCTTTACTTGATTGCTGCAGAGCATGGGTAGATGAGTTTGGTCCCTGGGGAAGCATTAAAAGCCTGGACAACTGTGGCTCTCTGGGAGCAAACCTGCCTACCTATCTCTGCTTTAGAGGGACCTCATATCATATTATTGTTTATTATATATTATCATGTTTCAAAAATCATATAGTGCCAAGAAACATTTTTTTTAGGAATGCAGACATATGCGGCACCTTCCTACCTACTCTGCATAAAAACAAATAAATGATTAAAAATAATCAAACAAACGAATCCTTATGTTATAAATGCTAAGCTTCATTGTGTGTAATGTCTGCAGAGCATCTCACCGGCAGTCTCTGCTGCAGTTTTCCTCTGTGATCCCATCCTCGTCGTCCCCCCAGATGTCCACCGAGGAGAAGATGAGCACCAGCAGCACCGCAAAGCAGCAGAGAAGCGCAAAGATCGCAATGCACTTCTGCTGTGTCTAGAAAACGAGTAGGAGACACACACACTGACAAAAGTCACACCACATTATTAGTTTTGGACAAGAGCACAAATGAAAATGATCAGCCCTTAGATGCTAATGTCCTCAGTCAATAACATTGACAAGCTGTTAGGATTCATGATCAATATGACAACTACTATGCGACGGTAGAAACCTTTGAATTAGCAATCCCTTTGCTGCAGAGTACAATGCACACAGACACACACTCTCACTCTTTGCTTAGCTTTAACAATCCCACTTCATGTCACAGGGCAGCAAACAAGTGAAGTGGAACACTCATGCAACTATGAGGAATATATTGGGAAGCTTTGGTTTATGCTTCTCTGTATACCATCTGCTTCTTTGTTCAAGCAATTCCCCGCTGAGGCAGATTTTATGAGCTCTGTGTCAGACTGGATGCTGTCACTATACTTTCATGATGAACAATATTAAGACTATATTTGTGTGTATATGTATGTTTATGGGGGGGAATAACAGCCAGCATGGTCAGAGGTTATTATGCTGTAGCTCTAATCCAGCCCAAAAAGTGTTGAATTTCACAGTTTTAAAAGTGCAGAAAGGCATTTCTGTTTTGCTTACGAGTGCAGATTTATACCATCTCATTCCCTGCCCTGTTTGGCTTTGTTGGTACATGAGCCATCAAACATCACATTACATATTCCCTTTGTGTGTTTGATCAATCCCATCAGTTGTTTTCCACTTGTGGGTTGGGTTGCATAAGCAGTGAATTTCCTTTGCAAAAATGACTCGCAGCTATAACTTTTATTATGATGGAATAAAAGAGAAGCACCAATCAGCAGTACATCACAGACATGGAGGTCTGTGGATGTGTGTAGACACTGTCCCTCATTTTTCTTTTTCAGGCAAAGAGTTAAAAAAAAACACCACTACAGGATGCATATTGCACTCATCCGTTGTCCACCGAGACCGGCCAACTCTTCATTATATTCAGCAGACTGAAGGACTCTTGTTTGACTTGTGGTATTAAACATGGCTGCAAGGAAATGAAACTTTGTGATACAGGATGAGAAGAACAGGGCGAGCAGGTCCATCACTGACAGCTAATATGTCACTTGTGACGCACACCACCACACCACATTCAGCACAGGCATTGAAATCATCTGTCTCACAGTTAAACCTTTAGTTGTTTCAGAGGAAACTATGACAAAATTCGTATGCAACCAAAAGTATGCACTCTCCATTTTAGTATGTTTTATTTTTGATTTACATTTTAATCAATTTAATTTTCTTTTCACATTTTAGCATACATGTTTATGTTTCTTTTGCACCTTTCTAGTGATATTTGATCATCTTGTATATATTATTCTTTTTTTTTAGTTTGTAGCTGTTTCAGTTTTTTGGAAATATGTCACAGGCTAAAAATCAGAATATGCCAAACCAAAAGCAATCTTGGCAATAAAAAGACTTGTTTTCTGCTTGACAAAAATCACTAAATATTAGCAAACTTCTGCATTTTGAGATGACACTACTTCTATTAACTATAATCAGTGTAGATTCATTTTATGAGGCTTTATTGTCTTCTGCTCTTGGAATTGTCGGCTATCATTAGTAACCCATACTAGACAGATAAACAAATTGTGACACAGATAAGTCATTGTGCAAGACCTAGCTGATGCTCTAGTTATAAAAATTGTAATCTGTGAAAAAAATACCAGGCTGATCTTTTCATCCACACCCTAACAGGTTCTGTCAATCAGAAAAATGAAAACGATGAAGCTCAGGCACCACCCAAAAGCTCTCCACTGCTTCTCCAGGATCGATGGGGATGCAGAAGGGTGTTAAAATAATTTAAAGGATTAGTGTCAGCCTCGGTTTAATCACTAACATTCTCATCAAAATGCTGAATGAACAGATGCAGAGAGAGGAAAGTGTAGAGGGCGACAGACATCACCTTTACCGGCTCCTGTGCGCTTGGTCCTGCCATGGGAGCAGCACTCCTGCAAACTTCTCGTACAGATATGAAACAGCAACTCAGACATGCATGTCAGTCCATCTCTCTGCTCTGCCTTTGTTACCCCGCCCTCAGACAGTTCAGATCCTCACTCTTTTTGTGTGTCTTCATCTTGATGTTTCCTCCCCATCCTGGAAGGTTTGTGTGTTCTTTTCAGTTCCTGGTTTTTAATGTGCTCTCACATGGTCCTCCCACGCTGTATGTCCGTGCGCTGCTCACTCTGTTTCTCAGTGAAGGCGGAGAGAAAGATGGAGAAAGACCAGCCCTCTTTCAAATGGCCAATACAGAGCTGTAACTCTCAGCTTCTCCCTTCCTTTCTCCCTTCCTCCGTTTCCTTCCGTCTCCTCCTTTTTTTTAAATCAGCTATGTGAACTGAACTACTCTAGCAGAGAGCTGCTGTTTTAACTTAGAGGGAAGGGATGCTAAAACATGACATTAACAACCTTTGACGGCTACTGCAAAACTTACTAATTTGTTGGGACTCTCCACAATACATATTTCTAATATTTAAGAAAGAAACAAACACAAATGCACATTAAAGTTCTCCCTCAATCCTATTTAGATGTAAACAAAACAATCTACAGTATACTTAAAGCCCACATTAATAACCTCAACTAATGGCATGAATGAAAGTCAGCAGTACTGTCTGTTTTAATTGCTACTGTATTTAATTCATTACACTTTTTAGTAATGCTCAGTATTGCAATGCACATATTCCTGTCTCATTGCTATTAATTCTCTTATGAAACTACTGCTTCTTATTGCAGAAAACAATTTAAAAGTAACAAAATGAAATATAGAAACACTACTCCACCCTTAGCAATGGCTTCAGTGCTTTCCTCGCAGATAAATATTGCATTGCCTAATGGCAAAACAACCAGTAACAAAAAATAAAACAACATATGCTGCTGACTGCAGGCAATCTGCTGTTGTTTATCACTCCAGCGGGGTATATAAGGTAAAAGAATGGCAAAATAAGGACCGCTTTACTTCAGTTACAGTACATAATATTGCCTATATTTGGAAGCTCCTGTCTCAGAGTGATGCAACTGGCCCATGCATTTGCAACTTCAAAACTAGACTACTAATAATGGGCTAGGAGATATTTTCTGGGAGCATTTTTTTTTACCACATTGCTTAAATTCTCTTCACAACCAGCTTGAAGCCAACACTTAAATGTTCTTACACAATTCACAACACACACACACACACACACACACACACACACACACACACACACACACACACACACCTCTGAGCATGCCCCTCTTCATGCACAAAACACGCTCTCAGTGGCTTGGAGCACTTTAAAGGCAATGAAACAAGCTGTTGTTGAGCCATAATCCCAAAGATTTAAGTTAGTGTTTGTAATATATATATATATATATATATATATATATATTCACATCTCGTGTCCAATGACTCCTACTACTTCTTGTAGCATCTTCTTCTAATGGGCTGGAAATTAGTCAGTAACCTCATAAATAGATAAATTATCTTCAAAGTCGTGACATAGCCCACATACAATATCTCTAAAAGGATTCTCCTATGCCGATATTTTGCCAAAGATTTCAGCACCTGAAACACACAGATTAATGACTGATGTGGGATTGCGTGCTAGAGACGCTATGTTAGGAGAATTGTCCGAAACTTTCAAATAAGCAATTATTGCTTTGTATAAACCAGGAAAATGGTACAAAACTATAGGTTAAGCATTAAATGTCCCTCGATGGAAGCATATGATTAACAACCTCATAGGGCAGTGATCTGCTGGAACAGCAGCATCAGAACCGAAGACTTAAAGAGAATCAACAAACTGATCTAAAAAGCTTGTTCTGTGCTTGGAGCAACTCTGGAGCCGCTGCAGCTGATGATAAAAAAAAAAAAAAGATTGCCCACAAATCATGTTGTACATCCATAATTCATAAAAAGTCATACTTCTATTGTTCCATACTGTGAACCCAGTGAAAAACCTTTGCAGAAACTATCATTAATTGAGTTTTTAATTATAGATGCTCGTGGATCACTTTGTGAGGCACTAGATGAGGACAAAGTCATTGCAGAGAAACCTGCTGTGTGTGTTGAGGACAGGTGCACTCTACACGTCATGCTGTTTGTGAGAAGACAAAAGAAACACAGTCTGAGGCAACAGAAGTGTTTGAGTTGCTATCCAGGAGAAGGGAAGGCTCCTAATGCTGCACATATGTGGCTAAATAAGCTTTTTACAGCATAGAGTAAAGCAAACAAAATAAATCGGGTTTTGAAACTGAAATGAAACTGGCTTCCTGAACAAACTGAATTTAGTTATTTTTAGAGCATGTATGTAAGAAACCCTCAGCCTTCCATCGTGCTAGGGCAGCACGAACAACTATTTTACCAGCTGAAAAGTTACTGCAGTAACTTAACTTAAAGTGTGATAAAAAAATGAAGAAGTTCATTCAGATTTTAGTTCAAATCAGAGGGTTTAGAAGGGAGAGCGCATTTACAGTTCATATCTTTCCTGCAATTAATGTAATTATATGATAACATCCAACACAAGAGGTCAATTAGCAGTCCTCATCTGCAATAGCTACACTGTCATAGACATCCCAACTAAACTCACAAGTTAATAAGTCTGCAGTAGCAAGATGACCAGGTAAAACTGACAAAACATGAAGGCATATTTTTTTCTATTTTTATGATATGTTTTAATCCAAAACAGCAGCTGAATGACTTGGGTTTGAGCAACCAAACACAATGCTGCAGCATATGTTCAGCCATTTACCTTCTTAACTGCTTGATCCAAGGCTTTTATGTTGATGAAAGCTTCCAATGCTACCTAGCTTCTGAACATCCCAGGATGGTTTCTGTGAGCAAACTACTAAACAAAGAGTGTTTCATACCAATACCATCTCTCCTCGCATGCACACAAAATTGATTCACAGCCCCCCTGCTCTGCATGTCTTAGAGGCAACCACTTTAACACACCTGAATTCAATAAATGTCTCGTTAACAAGCTGTAAAGAATGTCATGGGCAGGTTAATGGATTTGAATCAGGTGTGTAGAAACATGCGTAAGACATGCAGGGCAGGGGGGCCTGAGAAATTCAGGATTAACAGAACTGTCTGGTTACTGAAAGGAAAAGAAAGTAAGAGCAAAGAAAAAAGAGAAAGCACAGACAGTGAAAGCAAAACAGTGAATTTACTGGAAGATGCTAGGTACCTCTGGAAAGAACCTCCACAAGTCTGAGATGTGCATGTTGATACATGCACTACGATGGGCATGTTTTTCACTGGGAAATCCGTTGGGACAAATCAGACAGAATGTTCTCCTTGGTTCATAACTAGAATCAGCTAAAGCTCCTTTACCATTTTAATGCAATTTTAGATGTTTAACATTTTGAATCTCATCCAAATTCATCAGAAGGCTTTAGTTTAATACTCAGCTTGACATATTGCCACCACTTAGTTTGCATGAATAACACAGACTCCTCCCATTGAATCACAGCTCTGTGAGTTCCCATGAAGGACGATTCACTGCATGTGTATCACCTTCAAACCAAAAGTTTCAACGTGTGCACAGGTATTTTTAAAACGTCATACCCAGGGTGATACTGTATTTGCTGAGTGAAAGCTGACTGGGCGCTGTGCCATGGTTAGACAGCTGGGCGACAGGCCAATGGGACCATGGACAGCATGCAGGGAGGGATGTTAGGTCATTTTGTACATAAATAAAAAAAACTTTTTTAGGTAATGGGTGAAAGAAGAAATGAGAGAAAAAGCAACTACAGTATTCTGTTGCTCAAATAACTCTTCTGAGAAAAGCTGTGAATGCATGCCAACACTGCAGAGTTGTATTACAGTGATGAAAGTTCAGACTGGTTTCATTTATTTGGGAACAAAATTGCAGCTTGCTTTATCATAAATGTTCAAGAAGTCTTTTTTTCCTGGCCTCAAGCCTCCAGTTGGTGAGGACCGAATTCACATTCCCCCATTAACGTTTTGAGAACATTTCTTTTTGTTTTAGCTTAGCTGCTAAATGATCAGTGGTCAGTGGCTGGTATGCCAGGAGATTGTTGACACAAACAGTTTACTAAGTGCAGTCACTGCAATATTGCAACATGGAATACTAATGAATAAAATGCCTACCAGTCAATTTTCTATGGGGTACAGATCAAGAAGCTTCCCTTCATCGGTGCCCTTTTCAAGCAAAGCTGCATGCATGATGATTCAGAGGTCACAGCAGCTTTTCCCTGCCCCCCCGCATCTATTTTATTATCCTTACATGCACAGTTCCCCAACACAAGGGACTAATTAAAAGCAGATATAAGAGTGACACAACATGGTTTAGTCATAAATGAATGAATCATAATTAACTGGGTTTGTACAAAAAAAAATAAAAAAAAAATACATAAACACAATCATTTCAAGAGAATTTTTTTCTTTTCTTTTTTTTCTTTTTTGTTTACAATTTTTGCATTATTAGATTCTTCCAACACTTTTTTCAACATCACATCTCAGTTAGTCAATTATTCAAAGTAATTATTACAAATCTGTTGGATTTTAACAAATGCCAAAAACAGCATGATTGCATGCGTTGCAGGGGGAAAAGCAGATAGAAAGAAAGAAAATTGGATGAAATTAATTTTCAGGTTGCTCATTTGCAGCTCATACAAAGGCCTTTTTTTTCTTGTAGTTATCACAATTCCACTCTTGCACATTCTTCTGTGTATGACTGCTGATAAACCAAAAATAAAGATGTAAATTCTGTCCAGCAGGATCTTCTCAAACAAGAGTGAAAGGTGCAAAGCTTTAAAGTGACTCATATCTATGAGCGTCATTGTCACACAGCTGCTCGGTTTTCTAACCTCACTAAACATCTTTTGACTTGCTGGCAGTAGTTATGGGAAACATTTATTCTACATGTTTGAACCATCTAAACATGATCATATGTTCCATTGTTGGTTAGCTTTTCTCTCCACTGAGCATCCACATCAGTTATAAATCAAGTTTAAATCTTATTTGTGGCAATAGTACTGCAGGCCACTGATTCATTGACCCTTTAATCAGCTGTGCTAGCTCATAGTGCAGAAGTTCACAGAGGGTTGCAGCCTTTAAAGCAGGGAGGTAGATATACTGGTAGTCCAGTACAAGGCTAAAATGCAGAGAGAACGGTCCAGTTAGAATCACCATAGGAGATGCTCATACAGGCAAACTGTCAACTACACAAGCATATCAAAGACCAGCAGCTGACAAGATGCTGCGATGAGGTGATATCTGATAGGTATGAACAGCTGAAACCTACAGTAACATTTATTGGTAAGATTGTGTCTCTTTGGTGTTTGAGCATGTTATTTAGGTTTGTGGAAAACAGTGAAATAGTGGTAATCAATTCTCATTGGAGGCAACAGAAGGAAGTGTAGTAATAACTCTTCAGGGTTGTGGCTGGTGAACCATAGACACACAGAGTAAATAGGTTTCCAAAGGATAACACTAATTTCTCATCTGGACCTGTAGCATCCCACTGGATGTCTTCACACCTACAAACACTTTCACCTCATGATATTTCATTTTAGATTCTGGTTAGGATTAGTTGGAAAGATTACGTTTTTTATTTGCTAAATGTAAACGAGCAGCTTTTTTTCCCCCCAATCTCTCTCCTTTAAGCCTCTTTTATGTCCTTTAATGTCTGAAAAACAGTTTACATTTGGCTCACCTGTTCCGGTCTGTCTTTGTGTGGCAGAAAGATGGACGCAGAGTAGCCGTGCTGCTGGACAGCACTGTAGTTGCTACTGTTTAGATGGGATACGCAGGTCAGCAGAGGTGGTGGAGCTTCATCTTGACCCCTTGACCGCAAAACAGCTGACATCTCCATTGACGACCTGTGGACTGATGCTGTCTGCTGAGATGAAGACACAGTGTAATGTGCCCATTCAAGTGTGTGTGCGCACACACACACACACTCTAATGCTGTCCCTCCTGTCTTTCCTCTTTTTCTTTTCAATCTGTCTGTTAGAAGCTGAATCAGCTGCTTTAGGTTCCTGTGCTGCCTGAGCTACTGCAAGCACTCTGGCTGTTTATGGCCAGAGCACCAAAGCCTCCTCACTCCTCAACGCTCACTGGGGAGGGTGTGTGTGTGTGTCCTTGTGTTTGTTTAACTGATGTAGTAGAGTCTACCAGGCAGAAGGGGGAGGCTAGAAAGTAGGTTTCTGCTGGACATCCTGAAAGTGCAACAGGATCTGCGAGATGGCTGGAGGAAGGTAATTTGATTGAAAAAAGTGTGAGACGACTACATGGAGCCAATCACCACATGACTACATCTGATTTCTCCCTTCAGCCGCTCACATAAAAAAATGCTGATAGTGGCAAACACAGAGCATCCCAAAGCACTGTACCATCACCTTAAGAAACCTTTTGTGCAGGTTATGAAACCACCATATGCTTGGTGAAAACACACACATACACAAACACAGCACATAGAAGACAGCTAAGAAAATTTCCTAAATATTTAATTGTGCTGTGGATACAAAAGGTTTAGGAGAAATAAAACACATAGAGCTTGTTTGATTCATGGAAAGCCTGATAGGTCACCTTTACAACAAATAACCAGGAGTATTGTAATATTCCTCTGTTGTACTTTACTTTTGTTTTTACATTCCAGTGCTACAAGGTGTGTGGAGGTGTGTGTCAGTCACAGATAAATGACTAACATCTGACTGATAAACAGATCTGAATGGGAATTCAGAGCCAGTGGTGATCCCATGTGGCTACTCTGGGACCTGGTGATATCTGTTTGAAAGCTTGAAGCTTCTTCTGAGAGGTTTTCTTCTTTTGAGGAGCAATATTGTCTAGTGTTGTTGCTGTGTTGTTGTTACTTCATCAACACATTCCCAACTCGGTTCCGACTACCTCGTGCTGTGTTGTTGGGCCTTTGTGATGCTTTGGGCCCAGCATGGCAAAGACCCACCACTCTCTACCAGTCCCGCTACAGGTGCTCACAATTCCAAGCAACTGGCACTTTCCAGAGGGAACTGGCTGACAGGTCGGGATGTTGTAGCAGACCTTGAGTGGTATTTTACCAGAAGTGTTGGAGTGCATTATCGGTGTCTCAACGGTATATTAACTTTCCTTATACTGTGGGGGAAGAGGCAGACAAAAAAGTGCAATTTGCAGCGATGTCTGGTTTTGTCAACTGGCGCTATTAAATGCACTCCTGTTGCCTGATGGGCTCCGAGTGTGAATGAATCTGCTTTTGTAAACCACAAGCCTTTTCATTCACTAAATGTCCAAATCAAATGTGATGCAAATGTGACCGGGATGGTGGTCAACTAATAAGGATAAAGTAGCATAAATTCACAAAACCTATTAGCAACCATCTAAGGTTCTCCTGGAAACTTAAAAATTGCCAAAAAGATGTTTTCCCCCTTAAAAGATATATTATAAAAAATAAAATGCAGTCCGTCAGATACCCCCATAGGGTTCCCGATGCTTTACTACTACTCCACTGCTTCGCCAGCCAACTTGTCTCACTGTAATTGTCATAGAGGAGACGTTGCACACCCAGTATGGAGGACGTGCAGCTGATATCACCGAGTCACATGACTTTGTTTTTCCGCTATTATGGGGGTATAGGTAGTCCAGTGTGAGAGCAGGTAAAATAGGACAGATTGTAGTGTGTGGAG
>JBAMIG010000004.1:20050295-20083394 GCA_037177335.1 Kiunga ballochi
ATTCATCCCCATACACAACACACACATATGCACATCTGACATGCCTCTTGGCCTTGTCAGCTGTTCAGACAAGCTTTTCTTTGCTCATTTAGATCATCATGCAGTGGAGTTCACATGATATCATAAGGTCACTGTTATTGTGAGCAGAGCTTTATTTATAGGCCTTAAGTCTCTGGACTTTGTGTAACTGTCAGGATTTGCTTAGGTTAATGATGAATAGATGAGCTCAGTTGTATGTTGAAGTGATTGAGCTTTACCCTTTTTACAGTGTTTGTGGTCAGTCTTTCGCAGATCAGCAAATACATACATGTGAGGAGATTTTAGGTTCTAACAGAAGATGCAGCTTCTGTGCAGGACAAGCGGACACATCAGTCACATGTGGATATAAGCCAGTCTCAAAGCTTTGTGTTTTCTGCATCTGAGACTGATGGATCCAGGCTGGCAGTGCCAGTGAGCCACCACGTACTCCATATGCTAGCTGCCATGCTCTTTCACCCTGCTCAGTTAGAGTCCGACACTGTGCTGAGGCATCTCAATACATACTGTCCCCACACTTGCTTCATTCCCACTCCATTCCAAGCGAGAATATTATATGTTACGACCCAGCACTTGAAAGTGGCCCCTCAGCTCCCCACCCTCCTCCTGAACTATCATTTGACACAGATGGATTTCCATACGGACAGCAGTTCATGAAAGCAAAGGCTCGTACTGGGTTAAGGAAAGAAGCTGCTGGAGTAGAGGGGGCTGACACCCATGATGGTTGAACTTGAAGGTGGGGGAGATGAGAAAAGAGGGAGGAGGGATAAGGGGGCCGTCTGTAATAGACCCTGTGCTGGAGATGAAGCTGCGCCTTTCGGTTTAAGGGACAGCTGAGGCCGTCTGGGAGTCTCATGACTGCAGCTGGGGTTGGGGTCTGCTGTCTGGAGCTGTGGGCCGTTAGAAGAGGGCAGAGCAGCATGCGTGCCATCATTTGCATGATAAACAATTTAAGATATGCATAGAGACATTGAAGCTTGTCTACAGATTATGGATGGCCCAGAAAGAAAGCAGATGATGGTTTCTCAACCCATGATTGCGTATGAGTAATCAGTGTTAGAGGCATGCTGCTAAAACGACCTTTTTCATTTATATTCACATCAGTTATTTCAAAGACTCAATTTAATTGTTAGCAGGACAGTCAGCTGCCGTTTTGTCTTTAAATGCTGGGTAACTGGAGGAAAATGTCTTTCATAGTCATGCCATAGGATGTACAGTATGAGCACAATGATGTAAGCCTCTGCATGTCCTGTATGCTGTAATTACATCACACACAAATGATCTTTGATGCAGTACCTCAGCATTCAGCACCTTTTATATTTTCGCTAGCATAGCTACATGTGTTAATGAGGCTATTGCAGCTATGCAAATGGATCACCATCACACTGTTGGGCTTCTTTCCAGTGCACTGCCTGTATTGTAACCAGGACTCTGAATCGATACTGAGTCAATTATGTAAGCCACCTCTCTCTTTTTGCCCCTCTACGAGGAGGAAAACATCCTAACTACAGAGCAATATTTCTTATAACACCTTTTAGTGACTGCAGCCTGTTTTCCACCGTGCCTGTCCTGTTTTCTTCCTGTGTGTTATGGAGACAAAGGTGTTTAGCAGCCTCTGTGTTGGGTAGCTAACATTCACAACCATGAGGGAGGATGAGGAGAGAGAGAGAGAGAGAGAGGGAGGGTGTGTGTGTGTGTGTGTGTGTGTAAATGGAGGGTTGGGGTGCAGGGCCTCTGTCTTGATATGTTATCCAGTGTCCAGTGTGTGTGTGCAGTTATATGTTGTGCCTTTGTTTCTGCAATCACTTTAATTGATACTGAAAAGTCACAGATGCATGCTGCGGTAATTATTGGACACTGGCTAATACTTTAACATAAGCACCCCATTGTCTGCAGAAACTGACTCTAATTTGATGCTACAGTCGCTTTGGGCTCTGATAAAATCAGTCCTTTTTTCAGCAGTGGGCTCCACTAAGTTTTAATGAAGGTGAACAGGAATGGTTTTAAGGATGAATTTTTCATAGAGTACTTTTTTGTATTCTGAAGCCAAGCTTCAAACACCCACAAATGTTGTCGGAGGAGATTTGTCAGCCTTTGTTGTTGGATTAAATGTTAGGAGCTCCGACTGCATTCATGAGCTGAAGACGAGTGAATGTTTACATCTTGACTGCGGATGTGGTGTTAATGCATGTGTATATGTGCACATTTATTTGTGTGTATGAGTGTGGTTTTGACCACTTAAATGGTTTATAGCTTTCTATGCATGTGTGTGTGTGACAGCAGGAGTGTGTGCGTGGAGCTGTTTGTTAAAGCTTTACTACCCTGGGCGTGCAGGCTGAACATGAAAGAGTCTTTGACTTGGCAAGCCTCGCCTGAGGACACCCCTCTGTGGACTATGCCAGGCCAGACTTGGCACACACTGGTGGGCCTGAAAGACACGCTGGACTTAAACATGTGTGTGTTCAACAGCAAGTCAGAATAGGTGTATCTATTTTATGAGTTCATGAAGCAAAATGAACACTAAGGTGGCAGTTATGTGTGACTGACAACAGGAATCTGTGTGTGTACTTACGGTTAGGAGTAGAGTGTGTGTGTGTGTGTGTGAGCTGTCCTTAGGGGCTCCTGGCTTTGGCTTCCTGTGTCTGTGTTTGTCTTCTAACAACCCCTGCATTACAGCCTCAGGCCATTCAGGTGGAGGCTTGTTGGAAGTATGCACACACACACACACACACACACATACTTACACAAACATGCACAGGACAGCACAAACAGAGGCCCATGAAAGTGCACACAAACACACACACACAAACGTTTTCATGAGCACTACAGTGAACCCCCGTTCCTTGACAGTTACATTTATGCTGCAAACTCCCTCCTGTGAATCTATGTTTTGACTTGCATAAATGTGTTGTGGGAGAGGCCCCATGATGTGTTGGGAGTTGATGAGATCTGTCAGAAACATATGATCCTTATTTTAGCCCCCTCCCTCTTCTATCTCTCACTCACGTTCTCCTCTCCATGCATTGCCTCAGTGGTTTGCCTCGAGAAGCTGAAAGTTTTGGCTACATTACTGTGTCTGCACCTCTTAAAGGCTTCCAACATCCACTCCAGAGCTGATTCTCACTCTCACAGATTTGGCACATGCACACATGCACTGCCTCTTTACTATCCCCCTACCTACTGTTAGGCCAAGCTATACAACAGAAACAACCTTGTTTGTCCACAGCCACGTCACAATAGATGAAAAAGCATCCTCAGAAATCTCCGTGTCTTGACACTGCCCTGTCAATAGCGTGGCAGGCAGTCACATCTCTGGGTCAGAGGGTCATCTGACAGCGTCAGGGCTTGTCACGCCAGCCACCGGCTTCACCACCTGCAGGTTAATGACTTTATTTTTAGACAGAACAGAAACAGAGAAGGAAAAGTGTCTTTGATACAGCTGTAGCTCAAGAAGTGACAGTTCAGAGATGAACAACAGACATGATATTTTAGAAATTAGCCAGATGAGTTTTTTTTTATGAGGTCATTTTTTGCTTCTGATGCGTTCCCAAAAGAAAAATGTATTCAAGTTGGAACATTTTATGTCTGTAAGTGTCTCTATCATGTTTCCAGCCTTTATCCTTGTTAAGAATGTCATCTCAACCTTTGCTATTCCTGTTGTGTCTGTGCTGTTTAAGGCCGCAGTGCTTTAGCACAGTTGCTTTGTCTTTCTGACACCCACGGAGATAATGTTAAGGCCATGTGAGAGCCACAGTGACGAGGGTATCATTTTAGTCTGAATCCGCTGATCTTGCTCACTCTCATCCTCTCCTGTGTTTCCATTTTCTATGTTGGACTCAGCCTCGCCAGAATCATGTGTCATTTTCTGAGTCTATTTGTACCATTTGTATGAGGGTGGGTGGT
This sequence comes from Kiunga ballochi, assembly GCA_037177335.1. Lineage (NCBI taxonomy): Eukaryota > Metazoa > Chordata > Actinopteri > Atheriniformes > Pseudomugilidae > Kiunga > Kiunga ballochi. The sequence continues at coordinate 20,054,235 of JBAMIG010000004.1, forward strand.
CAACTGCAGCTGTGTCTCACCCACCTTATCTCAACCATAAAGATACAGAACAGAGGGGGCCTCTGTGTCTGATGTTACACTTGTTAAAGCTCACAGCCATCTATGTGTGTGTATATCTGTGTGAAAATCTCAGCGTTTTACCGAGCAAAGGATGTCCGCCGCTGCAATTTTTCATAAATGCATATTAATTGGGAGCTTTATTCTCCAGGGTCTTCGAAAACTCATCGTCTGCTAATACTTCAAATTAAGTGTATTTTTGATCTTAAATTCAAACCCCACATATTTTAAATGCTGATCACAAGATAACAGCATCCATTCATTCATATTTGAGAGATAGTTATTGGAATCTCTTCCGGCTGTAAGATGGTTTGGGTAAAATATAGTTTGCTTTCACTGAAAGCATCCAGTCACAGGCTGGCATTAAAGCGAGACTGGCACGCATAGTAACGGTGATCACTTATGCACAGATGCATGCATGTGCACACATACTCACACCTTCACTCCATCCCCCATGCTAAACTGACCCCCAGCTCTCATTTCACACATGCACACACATTCATGCGTGCACGCTCCTGTCCCAGGCACCCTTTACTTTTGCAGTCTGAATCTCACTGATAACATGCTGGCACCCTCATTTAAATTTGAAGCGCTTCTTTAATCTTCAAAGGCCTGATTGCTTTATGAATATGCATGGACTGAGCTGACTCTCAGTTCATTACCTTGTTGTAAATTCTAATGACCATTAGAGCCCCGCACGGTAATTGCCAATTGTTTTGCATTTTTGATTAGCCCATTACCGGAGCACATTCTGAACATGTCTGCCCTGCCTGCCTGCCAGGCCGCAGCAAGGAGTAAAGGGAGGCAGGGGGGTGTAGAAAAAGGCTGGTGTGATGGAAAGTGAAAAACAGCACATGCTAGGCTTTGCTAATTTTGACAACCGTCTGAAAATGTTTTATTTTTAAGGGAAGTGGAAATAAAAGATGCAGCACCAGATCTGTAAGCAAGTTCTGTTCTAATCGTTTCAGCAAAGCTTGAGTGCAAGATCATGTACCTCACTACATTTATGACCGCATGTGTATTTGTTGACTATGTGTGGGCATGTCTGCCTAACTGTATGTACATATAGAAGTTCCTGTGGAGTTCTGTTTGTTAGGTGGGATGGATGGAGTAGAGATTCTGGTAGTGCATCCCAATGCATGCTGTGTCTGGGACTTATGAAATATTGATGCTTCCCAGCAGAATGGCATTGCCCTGGTACAACTTGATAACATCTAATGGATTATTTAGCGCTCTAAAATCTGCAGGCCTGTCCCCCCCCATATAGCAGCCTGGAGAGGATGGCAGCTGAGGGGGTTTGGTGGCTGATGGTGGCTGTTTGTTGGAGTGATGCTCAAAGACAGAAAAGGGAATAAAAGAGGGAGTAAAAGAGTAGGGAAGAAAAACAAACTGGGTGACAATTGTTAGTGCCTAAAGTGACATTTCTATAATAGTCCTCATTGTGTTGAGTAGTAACAGGAGTTATCATTATATATGCATGAAAAATTCCCTGAAAATAACAATGTACTTGCTCAAAGATTGCCATCCATCTATTTTCTATATTGTTTATTACAATTCGGGAGTTTGTGGAAGATGGACAGAAGACGTTTGTCCCAGCAGTTAGTTGGTCAACAGTCTATGGCAGGGCCAGAGCTTAATGTATGCAAGTTTGTTAAAAAATGAACTAACACAGCATAATTAAAGGTGTGATGCTATTTTTATATGAAGTATTCTTTTAGATTCTTGTCATATGGAGCAAATAAGACAAAAACATAACATAAAGCATGTTGCAGGATCATGGTGCAGACAGGTAGTTCTTTCCCTTGTGTACCCCTCATGATTTCTGCAGTTTTCATACAACTTTAAGGCCTATCGTAGGTCTCTAATTCCCTGCCTATTAAACTGTTGACAGTTTTGTAATTTACCTGCAATTTGATTTAAAAGGAATGAGTGAGAAGTCAGCAGAGTCCATCTCCAAGATGGGGTGATTTACATGTACATGCTGGTTTTTTCTCTGTGGTTATGTTGAGTTTATATCTTTTCAGGCTGGTGGGTGGGTTCTCTCTTTTCATTGTGGTCTTGGAGAAGCCAAGAAGGGCCAGAGACTCAATGGAGAGATTGTCCAGTTCAGGTTAAGTTAGCACAGGCGTTAGCCTTAGCATTAGCTGGATGGTTGGATGGTCTCTGTCCAGCCTGTGGGTGTTCACACTCACATATACAGACCGAGAGACAGACATGGATATAGCAGCAGCAGCAGAGCCCACTATGGCCAAAGGAGTTTCAGGCAGACAGCATGATAGATGGCTTTGTTAAAGGGTCCCAGGGTGTCCCCTGAACTTGAAGCACTCTGTTTATCTTGAATAGGAAAAGCACAGAGCGTTGGGGGGCAGTAAGAAGGAGGAGGAGAAGAGGGAGAAAAGGAATGATATAGCTTTCAGGGGAAGGGAGAGAAAGGGAGTGGAGGAAGAGGGAGAGTGTGGGTCTGTATCTGAGCAGGCCTGGATGGGGGTTGGGGAGGTTAAGAAGAGAGGGGGTGGGGGGTGGCGGTCGTGAGCAGGGACGGCTGCTAGAGAGACAGCAAGAAGGGGAAGAGGGGGATGGGGCAGCTCTACTCGTAGCTGTCCATTAACAGATGAACTTGGCCATGATCCAGGCCTCAAAGGTCTTGGGAGACAGACACACACACACACACACACAGATGTATGATTCCCTGGTACCTGCGGACTATGAATGGAATGCCATCATGGGTCCTTTTTGTCCAGAGGCGAAAGAGGACACGGCTCTGGTTCACCTATGTCAGAACCAGTTCAGACCGGTTAGCCAGTCAGGCCGAAGGAGGCAGACGGACAGGCCTCGTTGCCCGGCTCTCCTCTACTCTCCCTCTCTCTCCCTCCAGCTCTCTTCCTTTCACCCTCCTCCTCTGTTTTCTAGGCTTTAGTGGAGGAAATAGAGAGAACCTCTAACCTGAGGGCACAGGACAATGCAGAGAAGAGAAGAAAGAAATGAGGGAGCGTGGGAACAAAGCAAGAGACCAATGGATGTGGTCGTAAACAGGGTGGGCAGAGCAGGGAAAAGTGTTTGGTTGTTTTTGGTGCTGTACTTTTGATGGGGAAACATGAGCTTAACGCCACTGCAGCTATTGTGTACTGAAAACATTACAGCAAACATGAGAGTGTCAGAGAAAGAATTTGATATTGAAGATGCACATAATGAACTGTTGTGCTGTGTGAGCAAGAAGCCTTTTATATGTGTCAGCTCTGCTTGAAACCAAATCTTTCATACTGTAATTTAATTTGTTTCAGGAATAGAAATAACGGATGTGAGGAGTTTGTGTTTGTGAAGGCTATAAAATATGGACACTGCTTCATTCATAATAACTACTGAGATGGGTTCCTAAAAGCTGCTCACTGCTGCACTTCATGTGCTTTCAGCTTCTGCCCCATGCATCAAAACTTTTTGTCAAGTGATGTGAAGCTAAAAAAGCAAGGCTATCACAGCAGGATGGCAGAAATGTATAAACAAACATCATTGTTTCATCTTTTGCTTTTAATGCAAATTTTCAGTGAACTATGAGTGTTTAGATAAAATACATTAAATAACACATTTCTTTTTTTCTTCACATCAGTCTTTCTCCCCCGCTCCTTTTTTCAATACCCACTTTGGGCTTTGGAGTGTTTGATTATGACAAACGGACAGTGGACTAAAGAGCTGACCTTTTATCATCCCTTTATTTCCTTTCTCTCATTTAAAAATAGCTTATGAACATAAATGGTTATTCGTAAAGACATCTTCACATTTTTCCTTCAGAATTCTGAAAAAGGTGAAAATGTGTGTGTGTTGTTTAACCTGAGGACAGTGGACAGATGTTATGACATCTTGTGTCAATGAATGGAGAGAGTCTATGTATAAATCATATGCATGCTGCAGGGTAAACATGGATAATGTGTGTTTCCACCTATGTGTGTGCGAGTGTTTGTGTGTGTGTCTCCATGTAAATGCATGCAATCCCATTTGCATGTATTACACACATGCCCAGATTAGTTTATTATTTGGAGAAACGATTTTTTTTCTTGTTTTCTTCCCATTTTTTCTTCCAGCCTTCCAGCTCCTGCTTTATATATGAGATATGTGTGTTTTCTCCTTTCAAAGTACTTGTGTGACTACTTTGGTTCAGAGGCCAACTAAATATCTTGCTTCCGTCTGTGTGTATGTGCGTGAGATGATGGCTGTTTTTATAATGCCCCCTGCTAATTTGCATATGTATATGTGCAGATTGTATGAGAAGAGCTCTCACACTTTGAGCAGTTGGATGGGGAGGATGACGGGGGCTGTTGCAAGGGTTGTGTGTATGGTTTATGTGTGCATGCATGTGTGTGTATTAAAGGAAGGTCTTGTTGGTGCTTTCACTTGCCCCCGCCCCAGACAAAGCCGGCCATTACTCCCAGATGGTAGTCTGCTCTCTCCGGCCATGTGTCTGGTGTATGTGTGTGTATTATGGATGAAGGCTGATACAAAGACAAGAGAGAGTGATTGAAAAAAATGTGCAAGTGAGAGTTGCACGCATAAGATTAAGGCAGATTTAACTTGTGTAGAGACAGACATGTGCGCAGTATATGTGTGGTTAGGAGTGTGACACTTGATGTACTTTCCAGTCAGGATTGCGATGGCTACATTTGATTTGACTAAAAGTAGACCAGTATGGTCTGCCACTTAGTGCTGTAAATGCATCAGATACATAATTCAAGACAGATGGACAGAGATGGAAAAAGACAGAAAAAGGTAATGTGAGGATTGAGGGTTAGAATGCCAAAGGGATAAAATGGAAAGGGATTGTAGAGCAAAGATAACGACTGGCTACTCTTTGTTTTAGTGTAGATGACCTAGAGATGCATGTCTGGCTAATGAGGTCAGCATTAAAGAGCAGGCATCAGGATTATGTGTACTCCAAATGTCTGCTGGACAGCGAAACAATAAATGATAAGGTTGGGATCGATTGTGGCAGAACTTTTTCCTTTTTATGTTTTGGAGCTGTAAGGAGGCCAGCACTGGATTTGGGGGCTGTAAGTGTAAGGGTCCCTACATTGAGATTTAAATGATGTCTGAGGGTTGTGAGTTGGTCCTGCTGTCCCTCAGAGGGTGTATATGTTAAACTAAGCCTGCAGCAGTGTTAAGAAGAGACTATCTACTGCTTGGACAGACTCCAGCGTCTTTGACCTTGATGTTTGTTTTCCTTGTTTCCCCAGACATAAACAGAGCTCGCACATCCAGACACACAGACAGACAGGAAGTGATCCTCTGATGTTTTCTCTCTTAAATCTGGCTTCTCTGCGAACACGGCGCAGATGAGTCGGGCTTGAACATGCATTGTGTGCATGAATACAAAGTCAGATGGTGTGTGAATCTCTCTGTGTGCATTTCCTCACCCCCCCCCTCCTCTCCTGGCCCTTCTCTCATACCTGTCAGACTGGTTCTGTCTCTCTTTCATTTAGACAAGGCCCTTCTCCTTTTTCTTGACCAGGTAGTGTTTTGTTATCACACAAGAAACCAGACTCCCTTATGACAACCCTTTAGCCCATAGTTCAATGTGCCAAGATAACCATTCACTATTTATACCTTTATTGAGGCAAGCTCTTCCCTGCCAGTGAGCGATCTGGCAGGGAGTGCTTTCCATGCTGGACGTGCCCTGTTCTCCCCAGGCTCTGGTACTGCAGTGGTCTGCCAAGTTGCAGGGCCAGATTGCCTGTAATAGGCCTGCCATTTTTCTCTCATCATCTGTCAGCACTCTGGATCCAACTGCAAGGTCCAAAGGGGTCTACCACTCTCCAATTAAAAAGGTTAATTTGCCCTCGCGCACCCCCACCCCCCACCCCACTTTGCTTTCCATGTCTTCATTAGCACACATTTATGTGTGTGGTGCTTCCCCTTGAATTTTTATGATGTCTTTTTTATATCAGATAGCTTTAATGCATGTTTGTCCACAAATGAGAAGCAGGTGAGTATCCATTTGGATTTATTCAAGCCTCCAACTTATTTAATTATTTGAAATGACATCAAATAGCTATTTTGTAGCCTCACTCAAACAATTAAAGTTCAAATTAATACTTTTTTGCTCTCACTGTTTCCTTTCAGTATAGCTTTCATTCAAATGACCCGGTCTCTTTTTTTAGATAAATGAGAGAATAAGGGAATAGTTATACATATTTTGAAAATGGGTGTATGTTTTTTATTTCAAAGTTAGATAAGAAGATTAAAACATTTGTTCTCCACATGGCTCAGAATATAGTCTGTGGAATGAGCAATGCAACTCCTGTTATCGCTGTCAGAGACTCCGTCTAAGTCAGTGTTCTTTGGAATGAAACAATGAATCAAAATGATCATATTTTTACTTGAATTGAAAGTTTTTAGGATATTAGGACTACCCCTGCAGCAAAAGATTATCTATGTGTTGCTGTAAAAGAGAACTCAAAGCTGCTACACGCACTTACAGCTTCTTTATTTGTAAAAATGTCCCTAATTCCCGGTCAGTTCGTCAGGTATAGGAAACACGTGTCTGGCATATGTTCGGCATTACTGTAATTCTATGATTTGTGGAAGTTTGACAGTGAGACAAAACACCTGCTTGTCATGGAAGACAAAGACAAAGGTCAACAACTTTTTTCATTTATGTGGCCATATTTCATAGCGATGTCAATCTTACGCTGAACTTGAGTGGATGAGCTGTGTGGAAGTGAGACCTGCTCCGGTGGGGGAAGAAAGTCACAAGCCTGCCCTCATCATCGCTGATTCACACCATCCAGACAGATGGAGAGGAGATCTCCACCAGACGGGCCATTATAAGCCCCCCCTGAGGTTCTCTACTCTGTCTTCTCAGTTCTTTCACTCTTCCCCTAAGTTTTCCTGACCTCTGGCATCTTTTAGAAGTTAAAGAAAACAGACACCTTGTACCCCCTCCTCACAACACCTACTCCCTCATTTTGCATTAAGCTTCGGCACTGGCATCACTGATGAAATAGCATACATGCTCTCCTCCAGTTTATCTAAATATGATGCACGTGGATGTGGAGCCTTATGAACTCAAGGACCAGGAAGGAAGCTGCCTCTGACTTGTGCCTGTGGTGCTTATATTTGTCAGTTAGCACTGCTGTCAAAGCTCCATCTCTGTGTCAGACTAACTCAGCTGCATGTGTGTGTGGGTAAACTTTGGTGTATCTAGGTCCCAGGGAGCAGCATATTGAATGGGAGCCTGATATGAAGAATTAGTTTCTGAAGGATGAAGCTGGGATTAAAATGTTTTCTCATTCTTCAGAGAGAGAGAGAGAGAGAGTGAGAGAGAGAGAGAGAACTTTATTGTATTGTAGCAGAGCAGCAACAATACTGAATGTGCAGCTCTATTTGATGTACAAAAAATATAACTTTTTAGGTTTTGGGAAAAGTTGATGGGGAAAGTGTAAGACAGAAATGTTTCTTTCACAAAGATCCTTTAAATATCATCCCCCAAAACAGAAAGAAATGCTTGTGAGGTGTGCTGAATCTGAGAAATAGATTTAATGTGGCTCTCTGGTGTACACTGACAATAAACTGAATAAAGATTTTAATCTTATTTCAACAAAATGGATTGAAGAATGGCAATAAGGTCAAAATAGGCACCAAAAATAAGTTCAGCCATAGTTTTACCTTCACATATCAGCTGTAACTGCTGAATATTCATCTGCTCTTCAGGGTGGTGGCATAATAAATAGAACTGGGGCTTACTCTTGATAGTTTAAGTGATTAACATAAGCTAATGACTTGGAAGGATGAACAGGAGGTGAGAATAAAGAGGACATAGATGGAGGAAAATGTTATCTGGCTCCCTTACCCACCATTAAGGACATGCCCCTAGACTGGGTGAGCAGGCCAGTTTCCCATGCACCAGTCACAGAGACAAGCCCTCTTTGGTTACACAAAATGTCGGCATGTTTGCTGCAGAGAGATATTATTAGTGCTTTTTTTGTCTTAGTTATGTGAGCGTGGTGCTTTTAGTCTCCCTTGTTTGAGTGGCTGACAGACACTTGAGTTTCTGCAGCAGATTAAATGAAATTTTAGCAGCTTTTTCTTGGGGCCAGGCAATAAAACAACACAAAGGAAGCAGCTGCCTAATGTAATCTAGAATGGGGTGCTGCAGTGTAGAGCTGTCCACCACTCTTTTGTTTTTACCTTCTTCTCCACTTCACAGCTCTTAATGCCATTCTTGACACCATTCAGTTTCATGCTTTCATCTTTAGATAAAGTCGTGCAAAAAGAAATTCATTGTCTTTTGAGTTTAAGGTTTTATGTATCAGGACATAGTAAAAAATCCATTTGTGGGTCTCAAAAAGGAAGTAAACCCACAACCTTAGATAAACAACTTTGTATTTCATATTAACCATGCCCTTCTTTAGTAAAATGAAGCCAAAATGCTGAATCATACAGTGGCAAACCGAGAGGAGCTTGTGATTCAATAGCTTGTAGAAAAGCCTTAAGCTATTATAAGTTCAAGTGATATTTTTCAGCCTGAATTTGAACGAGTTCTTTTTTTTAATTGCATGTGTCTATTACGGTTTACAATCTTTATGCAGTTCTTTTTAAGTTCTGGACCTCGGGCCGTATCAGTCAGCACATTACAGTTACACATTGCAACGACACACCAAGGTGTTTATCGTGTCCATATGAGAACACACAGCAACAAAAGCATTGAGTGCCAGCTGCTAGTTATCTGGGACATGTAACCTATGCGTCTTAGCTGGTGGCATAAATGCTCCACAAGAAACAGGTTTTTCTTTAACGGGTCAATTCAATTAACAGGATGCAGTAGCAGAAACATGACACGAAGGTCCGCAATTGTTGTTGTTGTTGTGCCTTTCTATGGCTAAGAGTCTGAGTGCTAAAGTGTAGGATGACATGCAATATGAAATTATTGTCAAAGACTCCAGTTCACACTGACAGGACTCGCCCTGCATTGCAAGAAAAGTTCACCCTGAAGGCCAATTTCATATCTTTGAGGTTTTATCCAACCAAAACACGGTTACCATGTAAACAAGAGGCCAGAACACAACAAAATCTCTGTGTTTTAATGTTTCAGCATTATGGTGTTATCATGGGTGCAGAGTTAACCGCACTTTAACACACTTGAAATGAAATGAATGGCAAATGGACAGGCTGACAAATAACTTGGAACTGGTTGGTTGGGTTGGTGAAGGTTCGCCCTCAGTCAAATGCTGCATCGATGCAAGGCGCTACTTTATATTTAAAACCTGAAGGGCACTGGGTCCCAAAGAACTGAACTGAGAAACATGGTCCTCCTGATGACTGCAACGTGTCAAAACAGCCCACATCATCACTACTCCAGCCTAAAACAGTCGGTATAAGATATTTGTGTTGCAACCCCCTTCTTCAAACTACACTGTGAACTTTAACATTTACCAGAACAGCTGAGTCCTGGTGATTCTGTCATGTTGCTTTTTTTTTTTTTTCACAGTTTCTCTGACCATTGCCTGAACTGACCTTGTGCTGAACTTGTTGTGACGTTCAAATATTTTCCGCTTATGAATAATCTCTTTTACATCCCAGTCTAGATTAAAGCGCTACAGTATGTCTTGCATTAACACACACCAGATCATCAAACCTTAGGTTTTATGGAAGTATTTATATTAGCTGACGCTCAGTTGATTACATGTATTTGATAGGCAGCACCTGAGGATGTTCTTGGCTGTCGACAAGGTGATTCTGCATTTGGACTTGATTTCAATGTAGTAGATAATGACACAATGTGTCTTGGTGCAAATTTATTTAACTGATTCTTCAACAAGTTAAGGGCTAATTTACTGGCTTTATTATGTCCTTGTTAGTAAAACCATAAAATTGAAAAAACACATTTTGTCTTTTAACATAGCTGCAATAACCTTGTTCTTTCACAGTCAATAATCGGTCTTTTTATTAGCTTTCAGTCTGAATACTTTCTAGATAATGGAACTTAACAATAGTAAAAATGGGAACATGTTTTTTATTTTTATGGTGTCCATACAGTGCTGATCTAAAGCATTTCCTGGCATCTCATGTTTTTGTGTTGACCTGCACCGTATCAGCTGGACATGCATGGAATGAGCACATAGGACATTTACGTTTGACCCTGTGCAAACAAAGTTCATTTCTGGGAATGCAACACAAGCGGTTCTATGAGGTCACTGCCCCTGCGACCTCTGTGTCCCCCAGTGGTTGTCAGCCCCTCTTAAAATGATAGGGTGGATCTTGAGAACCTAAGTTTCGTTTAAAAGGGTTTTGAGGTAACATTTGCACTAAATTTGCACCAAAATTATGCACATTGAGGATGCTTTAGTTTTGTAGCCTTTGGAGAAACAGCAGCACAAACATCTGGCTCATAAACCTCAGCTGGTGCTGCAGCTATCCAGCGCTATTTGACCAACCATTTATTTAATTTTCCACACTTCCAAACAAACATATTTGTATATTGCTTAATAGCTGGTAATCTTCCCAGTGTGGGTAATTTTAGTCTGTTTGAAAATAGACACATGTGACAGTCTAAGCTGCATATGCTCCTGTATGTGTAAATATGTGTATTTTCATTATGCCTTCCAATTAGCTTTGTGTGTGCGAGTTAGTGCATCTTACCACTGCCTGCTGTGGAATGTATGAGTTCACGGGCCTTTTTTTGTGACGATGGCTCAGAGATGAACTCGACCTGTTTTTAAAACACCCGTCCAGCCAGTCAGTCTGTCCATGCATGTGTCCTGTCCTGCAGCTGTCTGTGAATAAATCCTTCTGTCACCAAAGACGTTCAGACTTTCTTTACATTCCCTGTTTGTCTAGTGTTGATGATGTCTAAAGGTTCATTTTGGTGTTTATTGAATGTTTATATTAGCTCTAAATCGCAGATCTTTGCTTATTTGGTGAAGATTTTACTACAGTTTGTACTTGTAAACTGTCTTCCTTACAAATATCACAGTTTTTTTTCTGTTTCTGGTTAACTTTGTTTTACTTTTACACAAAACATAAAACAAGACAGATTCATTTTTTTGCAATCTGGCACTTAAAGTGCATATAACACGTGCAGAAACCAGTCTACACGTGCTTTCTTAAACCTGATGACCTATTAGAAATAGCTCTTGTCCCCTTTTTGCCACCTTCTTTTTCTGCCCCTCTTTTTTGCTCTCTCTCTCTCTACCCCAGGGTAGGTCTCTATAGCCTTCCTTAGAAATGTAGTGATCTATAAGAGCCCTAGACGCAGACAAATTTTTGGCATGGCCGTGCAGGTAGCATTCCAGCACGGTTTGAAATCTTAGGGCCCTAACCTCGTTAAAAGCCTGATTTATGCTCTACAGCTGGGCACAAAGGAACCTACAGGTTGGTTACCTTAATTAATATCACTCTCACTACTGCTCTGCCCCATGCATGCTCATGACACACTTCCAGTGAGAATACACCACAGGATCCAAATACTGTCTGTTTAATAGTGTAAAAACTTACTGTAAAGATGCAGGAAAGACTACTGAGCATCATTTTAAATGACTTCCACATACATCCACAGCGACTCATGTTTAAAAGCTACTTTAGCCTATCATTGGATGATAGCAGGAGACATAAAGGGTTCTAGTTGTTGTCTTTATGAGCTTCATACTTGTATTCTCTTGTCCACCATTTTACCAACTGCTCCTTCATCCCTATAGAGCTTGATCAGAGCACATGTCTTCAATTAGTAGGCAGGAATGTGGTACGGTGAGCCTCGAAGATGAAAAATAGCATGGAGTGTGGCCTGCCTTTGCCAGGCATATGGTCCATCCATCTCACAGACTGTTATTGATGGTAAACGTTACATGTACATTTACTGGCTGCTTTCAACAAGTTTTAATCAGTACAGTCTTTAGCCCTAGCATATCGCATGCTATTTTGTTGCACTGTGAAAGAATATTCTGCTCTGTAGCTTACAATCTGAACATAACTCCTTTCATTTGGCACCTGTCCAAAACAGCATTGACAAAGTCATGTGATGCATTGTAATGTCTTTACAGCTTTATAAAGTTTCAACGTGGGCCAGAGGATGAATGAAACCTATATGGGTCACTAAGACGTGTGCCCACTTCCTCATTTTGCCACATCTCTTCCTGCCTCTGTCAGAATGTTTTGAAGGAGCTGAAATAAGGCTGAACAGGAGGTCATTCTGCAATTTTAATCAAGATTTGGCCCTTATCACCATTTTCTCTTTGATTAATGAATAATGGAATGTAGCATGGAGAGTTGGATGAATGGATGGTGGAGGGTGGTGGCCCTGAAGTCTCACTATGTGGCTATGGCCTTATTACAGACTCTTCATGTGTTCTGAATTCAGCTTGATAAATAGAGAATATGCGACAGCATTTAACTCTCACCTACTCAGATTCTAAGGAACGGTGCTTTCTGAGCTACATCTGACCCTGAGACACTCCTTGGTCTAAACGGTGGCTATTAATGCTTCCAACCACTCGACCACCGTGTGCACAGTCACACACACCAGATGGAACGCGTGTTAAACCCTCAGTCTTCACAGCTCCGGGCCTCAAGACGCTCTAACACTGGCCCTCTTGTTTTAAAGTGCCATGTCCCTCCACAATGCCTGGAGGCTCCTGTGCATAACGAGTTGCTATGGTTGGCCCAAACTCACATGCCCTGATCCTCTCACCCTGAGGTGGTGGGACAGGGTGAAAAATAACTGGATCTTTAAAACAGCCCTTGTTCCTCGGTATCTAAATGATGACCGTACTTGAGAGCTTCTGGGGCAACTGCTAGCGTGTTCAGAAACAAACAACATCAGTTGTAATTTTCAGTTTTCGAACACTTCTACACTTACGCATCAGGGAAAGGTCATATGACATTTATCAGAGAACTTTGTGCATTTTAAAAGAACAAAACACACACACATTACACAGGACTTAATGCTGCTTAGACATTTAGAAATTAATGTCTTCCAATGTCCATTTAGCTTCTTATGCATTATTAGTAGTATGGGAGCACATTGGCTAAAGATAAGAAGCAAAAAAACTGTTTACACACTGACTTTTCAGAGTTTTAAGAGAAGCGAGAAGATTGGGAAACATTTTCTTCCTCAACTATGGACGTAACAGATACAGATGCAGGAACAACTGTTTTAATGTATTAGTTGTTTTTGCGTGTGTGATTGCGACAGAGCCACCTTAACCACTCAGTGCTGTCATAAGGTGAGAGAACGAAGGCAGGGTGGTGTACCCGTCCAAGCTTCCATGGACATCCAGGTCTGTGCCTATTGAAGTTTAGCCGCTTACCCTCTCTGCCAACTTGTCCCGATAACTTCCTCCTAACTTCCGTGTCTCCTTTCTTTTGGCTCCATCTCATTCATTTAACAGCACAGGCTCAAAGCTGTACCCTAGCTTCATTTTTTTACCTGTGATTTTTCTTCATCAATGCCTTTGATTATATTAAGTATGCCCCCTCGTAGTGGATGATGTTACGGACTGCTGTAGTTTTTCCTTCTTTAGCTACACACTCAACTATAATATAGTTAGTTTAGCTAAACAACTAAATCAAACCTTTAGAATCGAACCCAGAAGTGACGAGGGGTCCAGTTACAGGTCTAACATGGCGTCTGTACATTAATGAATAAATATATCCATATATACATATACATATACATATACATATACATATACATATACATTCCTATATATAGGAAAAAGAATGCATGCCCAAATTGACATCATTAACAAAGAAAATATAAAAACACATAAAAAAAACTGTCCTCAATAGCCTTCCTCAAAAGGAGAAAAAAAAAAGAATGAAACCATGTTTTTGTGGTCTGTAAGTTCACAACGGTAAAACAAAAAGGAGCGACAAGAAATGTTAACCTGAAGTTAACCTGAGCTTGAAGTTCTTATGTGGAGTAAGATCTATTCTTATTCTTCTGTGTTCCTCATATTCCTGGATAAAACTCCTTTTGATCAAAGCTGTGTGCTTACTTCAGCTCATCCTTTTTGTGTAGTATCTGAGATGTTCTGTCCATCTTCCTGCATGTCAAGACAGGGGAAAGAGGAGAGGTCAGATACAGAGCCATGTATGCTTCAGTGAAGCCGATTCACGTCCTCGCAAATGGTATGCAGGCTCATAACGTGCTCCACTCATCCAATAGCCAGGGACGAAACAGTTTTGACAGTGTCGAATGCCCTGCCCTGGGGCCCTTATCATCCTTCGCCGCTTGCTGATCTCCCTCCCCTGTTTCTCCTCTCCTGATGCTATCTATCTGGAGATTTATGCAGAAATGTGCAGCTAGTCGACCTCCCTGGTTCCCCTCCATCCTTTCTGCAGGGACGCAGCCTGTCATAAGCTGAGCTATGCAGAGATAGCAAAGCTCAGGCTGCTGGCCTCATGTCGTATGGAGGCTATCTTGTCACAGTATTTCAAAGCAGGATGACACACTCATCTGAATGTTGTAGGCTGTATTTTCATACTGAAAAGCCAAAAGTCTTTGTGTATTTCATTCTGTTCTGCTGTATTGTGTTCTTGAATGACTATATTGGCTTATATTCCTCATTTGCATATTTCACTTTGTTCTCCTCCCCCAAAGCTGCACGTTATTGAGACATATCTTTTCTTTGACAGAGCACTTTTCACATTTCCCCTCGGAAGTGCTCAGAGACTTGTCGCCCATCTGGGATATTGCCTGAGTCCAAAAATACTCCTGCTTGATTAAGTCTTCTTATGTACCTGGATATGTGTGCTTAAAGTGACACTTGGCAGTTTGCAGTTTTTTTTTATTCCAGTAATTTTTTTAAATTCCTCGTCCATCAGACATTGGCTTTTGTTGACTGTAGATTGATCCTGTGAAGCAGATCCCAACACGGTAAATAATCTCTGTGGACGCTTACATAAGCGATGGTTCATTTAATTAGACCGGTTAAGCTTAGAAGTCCAGAGGTCCTTTCACGGTGCCATTAGTGCTAGGATGAGAAACAATAGAGTACGGCCTCCCACTGTCGCTGGTAAGCAGAGAGCAAATAATGATCAGAGACACGGCTGGCGCAGCCTATTATGAATCCTGCTGGACGCGAGCCGCACCCAAGCACGGAGCTGTCCAGCTGGGTTTAGTCAGGATGGATGAATGAATGGATAGAATGATAGATGAAGAAAGAGAGATGGACGCATGGCTAGATAGCCTCGGTGCATGGTCAGTTCAAACACAGTTCAACCGAGAAGAGATCAAAGGAAGTAAGGTCACGGAGGAAAACAGTGTAGAGCAATTCTAACTCCACAATGATGCTTTTACATACAAATTTCCAAGCACACTGTCACACGTTAGCACATGTTCATTCATCTGATTATATGAGCTAAGAGAAATCCTAACTTGGAGAGAGATATCTTTATGAACATCCTGCACACACAGTAGTTTATCATTCGAGGTGCATGCATTCATCGGTTCTTGCAGGGTTCACTGTAACGGTTTCTACTCAGTTTTATGTTTGCTTTTATCACCTTTCAGGAAAAACAGACAACAAAAGGAAAGATAAGAAGTATGAAACTATTGATTGGAGACAAAGCTACAGTCAGGACTGGCAACCAATCCAGAGTGTACCCTGCATCCTGCCTGCTATTTTGCAGGACGCTTCCCTGTTACCCTGGGTTGGATACAGCGATGTAGAAAATGGATGGACGGATGGCCACTGGCCGCACAACACTTTATACTGGACCCACCAAGACCACCATGCATGATTATCATGAAATCAGTGTGTCTTTGCTTATTTGTGACACCCAGGCTTTTTTCCTCCAGATCGAAAGCACCTGTTTTTTGCTCAGTGTTTTTATATTTTGCGTTCTTATTTTTTTGTCTGCAATGTATTTTTTTTTTATCTAAATCATCAGCAATCAGCTTTTCCAACTCCATTCAGTGTTGACTATCTTCCTGGTTTGTAGAACTTTTCTTGTATCTGTTTTATCTCAGGTACAAACGTTGGTTAAACAAACCTTTTCCTTTTGTCCAGTTGATCACTGCACCACAACAAACCTGACCAGGACAAAGGAACGAGTGTATAAACCTGCATGTGGCAAAGAAATAGAAAACTAGACAAAAAATATTGAAGTAAAGAGAAAGATCAAGCAGCATTAACAGAATGATAGAGACATAGCAGCTTAGAAATAATAAGACATATCATACTTCTTTTTCTCTTTAAAACTGATGATGAATTTATACAGTGCTTTTTGTTAACTGTTTATTTTCATCCTACTTCAGATGAAATTAATTTCTATAAGAATAGATGTATTGAAGGTGTTCAAAAAAACAACTCTTATGTGAGTCACTGCTGTCTTTTCCCTCAACCTCTCCTCTGCTACTTCACCCTGGACCCCTGTCCAATGCCTGACTGTGAATACCCTAATGACATAAACAGAGTAGTAATCACATTAACAGCAGTTACGGCTGAGGCACATTTAAGAGGCACTGCATTGACAACCCTCCATCTTCCCAAAGCACTCACTCCAACACCTATAAACACTTATGAATATTAGCAAAGACCTGCTATTAGCATAATCACTTTTCAGGTGTGTGTGAGTGCTCTCTCAGACCATGGCAGCAGATAACTTTAGGAAATGGCTGTGACATGTTGTGTCCCTCGTGTCTTTTGCCTCTTGTGCCTTCATCCTCCTCCTCCTCTTTTTGGAAGCCCTGTGAGCTAATCCTGTTAGCTCATTCCTCCATTAGCTAAATGACCAATATCAGTGAAAGCTGCATGGTTCCACCAGGACAGCCTGAGCCCACTATCAGGGTTGGTCAAGGACAAAACAAACAAATAAAAACAGAGGTCAAATCAAGTTGGCCAACTTTTTAGTGTGCGGTGAAAATGTTTGAGGAAGTACTTCTTTGGGTCACGTCGGCTTTCTCTCACACCATTAGCTTTTCAGCTATTACCTTGTTTTTTTTGTGTTTGCTGTCATGTTTTGGTTGATGATGTAATGGAACAGGAATGGGAGGCTTGGCTGTGCTGGATGTTCGTGTGGTGATTGTGACACTAGGTTTGGCGGTGTGTGAGTAACAATGGAACAGTCTGAATGAGTAAAGTGTATGCCTCAGTAAAGAGTACATTGTCTCATCAGAACCACTTCCTGGGTATAAACTTCCTTTTATTTTATATCAAAGGGGCCATAGTTGAACTTTTTTTCCTTGGACCTACGACCCTGCTTTCTTTGTGAGCCTTGGATTATATTCTGTGTCTGAAGCCAGTGTACTGTTTGCTACTAACACCATTATCACCACCTCACGCTTTGAGGTGCAATACACTGAAATAGTAATGAAAGACTCGTAATATCACGTACACTGGTACTTTTTATGTCCCTCTTCTGCAGTTCTTCAGATTCTTTTCCTTCTATTCTTTTGCTTCTTCACTTCTTTCCGAGCTTTCTCAGTTCTCCTTTACACCTTCTGTCCGCACTCCTCCACAGACCTTTCTTTCAGCCCCTGCCATGAAATGGCAACTAAGGGTTGTCAGTGTGGTTTCTCCTTTCTCCTGATCCTATTTCAAAGAGACCTGGAGCTCCAGCATTAGCTCCAGCTCTCGCTCTGGAGCTCTAACTCGCCACAGACTTTCTGTTACTACAAGGAGAGAAACAGACTGACAGTGGGAGCTCTTTTTTATTCCATTAGAGGACATAGTCGTTTGTAAGATCATCCTTCCTCCCTCGCAGTTCTGTGCTCCTCCATACTGAAAAAAGAGACATCAAACGCCTTGTCAAAATGTCTTTTATTCTTTTGAAAAACTGTCCTTCCATCCTTTTGAGGATGGTTATTAAGGACAATAGTGGGCTTATTTTAATATCTTCTTTGCCATTGTTGTGATTTTGGGCATGTGTTGCTTTGGTTTGCTGCTGCCCATCAACGTCTTTACTGCCTTCATGCAAATAATTGTCATCACTGTTTTTCGCATGAGCACTTTGTCAAATGTCCTGAGAAGGACAAGTGATTGCATGCTCAAAATATATTGGTTTTGTCACAAAGAAATGAATTTACTTCTGTCTTTAAAGTGTTATGTTGCTGCTGTTGTATCTTTCATGAATGTTGTGGCTTGTCATTAGGAATGTCCTCTTCATGCCACACTCCTTAACCCCCCTCACTTTTCAGATTCCTCAGCGTCTTTTTTCTTCTGATAGACACAACACTGGCAAATCTACACCCTCATCTTCCTCTCTTGTCCTTCACAATAACAGAAAAAATTGATCAATTTTCCTCCTCAAGCATATGTGCTCTCGGCTTGCACATTAGGCTGTGCAGGAGGATGTGTATAGGCTCCAAATCAAAGAAAAGCGTACAGGAGAGCCCAGGTTATTGCAAAGCGTTTTACGAGTGATATGGGGCTTTCTACTTAAAGCCATAAAAACACTCATATAATCAGGAAACATGCATAGAGCTAAAGCCAATGTAATGGGCACATTTTATTTGTGCTTATGAGAGAGGGAGCAAAAATGTGTATGGGCAAATGGCTTTTTTATGATGGAAAAATTCCATAGTGGGTCAGAGCCCCTTGCAGGTGGCAGCAATTAACTGTAATTTTTGCAGATTGTAATGATCCATAATTTACCATTATACCCCCTTCCAACTCTTTTCAGTCAAGAGAAAAAGGTTTGCTTAGAGGTTTGATTAGGTGCACATTTTATACTGTGTTCTAGTCTTTAAGTGAGATTATTCAGAGGGGGGCATGGTATCTGTGGACACATGAGATAGAAAGTGGAACCATATAACACAAAACTCTTCTCTCTCATCCACAACATTCCCTTTTTTTCTCAGCAGCAGTCCTCTTCTTCTGCCCCTTTGTCTCTCAGCCACAGCAGGCTTAAAACATGCAAGACTGTCCATCCACCATCTTAGAAATGACTCATAGTCGATCGTGCATCCATGACCTGTCTTCCTCTCCACCAGTCCATTGTTCTTCAGCATAGTATGGCCATGGTTTTTGGGTTCAATGTCTGAAAATAACTATAGAAAAATGCCCTTCAGTAAAAAAAGAAAAAGAAAAATAGAGGCAAGGATAAGAAAGGCAAAGATGAAAGAGGGAGCACATTTGCAAGTAGCGGATGCCTCTTATTTTGCATAACTCTCACTTCTGCTTTCCCCTTCTTCTTTTCTTTTCACCTGAAAGGATTTAAATAAATCCATAAAGCATGAAATATCAGGAAAAAAAAGTAATGCATGAAATGCATTTTCACTGGAGCCTCCCCACCCATACACAGTTTCCTTCTTTCTTTCTTTTTGCTGGGAGTGTGCGTTTTTGATAATAAACGGTGATACAGTTTATTAACTTGTGACCTGTTATTTGTGTTCATTGTTAAAATACAGCATCCGATACATGTCCTACTTTAGCCTGCTAATTCTGTAAACACGGTATTGGAGGGGAGATGAGTGTGTTTAACGAGATTAGATGTGCATTGTCAGGCAAATCTCGGGTCAGTGTACAAGTGCTATTGAAAGTCAATTACAGTTTGAATTATTCTGATGGCATCTCAGCTGAATTGTGTATTTGCTGCTGGAATATGTTGTCTCACTTGGATTTTATTTGCTCTTGTGTTAATAAATGGAATGCAAATGTATTTTTGTTTTTTTTATGTCATAGTCATATTTTGTTTTATTTAAACAATTTCAGCATATTTTTTCCAATTATGTCTTACTGTCAGGGGTAAAAGATAATGTAACTAATCTCTGATATGACAAGAATAGCAGAAAATAAATGAAAGCTGAAAAAAACACACACTCTTATTCTATCAGTTTGCTGTGCAATAGAATTTGATCTGAATAGTTTAAGCATCAAATCTTTGTGTCTTTTATGATTCTGTCAATTTATTCAGATAATTAGTTTTTGTAATTGTTTGTTTTGATGGATTAATAAATTTAGTGTCTTTGTGTCTCTCTTTTTTCAGATAAGGACGAGCCCAGCAGTTACACCTGTACCACGTGCAAACAGCCCTTCACCAGTGCCTGGTTCCTGCTCCAGCATGCCCAGAACACCCATGGCTTCCGCATCTATCTGGAGAGTGAACCTGGCAGTCCCCTCACCCCCCGTGTGGCTGCTGCTCCTGGGATGGGGGGTGATTGTGCCTCCTCCCAACCTCCACTGCATGCCGTCCACCTGGCTGATGGCAGTCCATACAGCCTGATGAGAATGCCGGGCTCTGGCTCTGGTCGGGATTCAGTGTCCACACCTCGTGAGGGCCGCTACCCACGAACTCCCCCTCTGTTCAGCCCACCACCTCGCCACCACCTCAGCCCAGATGACCTGGCCTTGGCAACCCACCATCCAAGCGCCTTTGACAGGGTGATGAGACTGAACTCTGTACCACTAGAACCCCCTCAGAGCATGGACTTCTCTAGACGTCTACGTGAGCTGGCTGGTAATGCCACCGGAGGTTCCCCGCCTCTCTCACCCAACAGACCCACCCCTATGCAACGGCTGCTGCAGCCATTCCAGCCCGGTTCCAAACCTCCATTTTCCGCCACTCCTCCTCTCTCCACCTCTCAATCCCCTTCAGGCTCACGCTCCACACCTAATCCTGTATCCAGTACTGTCCAACCGAGCACTCCACTGAAAGCAAAATCTTGTGAGTTCTGTGGAAAGACCTTCAAGTTCCAGAGCAACCTTATTGTACACCGGCGTAGCCACACAGGGGAAAAGCCGTTTAAATGTCACCTCTGTAACCATGCGTGCACGCAGGCCAGCAAACTAAAACGCCACATGAAGACGCACTGTCAGAACAAATCTTCTGTGCTCAACGCCAAGTCGGACGATGGCCTCTCAACTGCCAGCTCTCCCGAACCTGGTACCAGTGATCTGATGGGCAGCGCCACAGATGCTCTCAAGTCAGTGGTGGCCAAATTTAAGAGTGATAACAACGGACTTATGCCTGAAAATGGAGAAGAAGAGGAGGAGGAAGAGGAGGAAGAGGAAGATGAGGAAGAAGATGAAGAAGAAGAGGAGGAGGAGGAGGAGGAAGGAGAAGAAGAGGAAATTGAAAGTAAGGCTGGAGTTAAAGGAGAGGGACGGGATGACTATCATTTTAGCCTGCGACTAGAGGGGACCCGCCACCACCAGAACAGCGAGGCCCTCCACCCGCACCGCCGGAGCTTGTCCCGGGAGCCTGTGGATGAGGATTCAGCAGTGGAGTTAGATCGAGCAGAAGATGGAACCACTACTGCTGTCAATGGCCTGGGATCTTTATCTAATGACAGCCTCTCTAGGAAGTTGTTAGGCGGCAGGGTTAGTCCTGGCTCTCTCAGCCCCCTGTCCAAACGGATAAAGGTGGAAAAGGACCTCGATCCTCCCACACCCACCATCCCAAACACAGAAAATGTCTACTCTCAGTGGCTAGCTGGCTACGCTGCCTCCCGGCAACTCAAAGACCCCTTCATCAGCTTCACAGGGGGGGACTCTAGACAATCGCCCTTCGCCTCTTCTTCCGAACACTCGTCAGAAAACGGCAGCTTGCGCTTCTCCACTCCACCTGGTGAACTGGACGGTGAGCGGGCCACTTCGGGCCGCAGTGGCACTGGCAGCGGGGCCAGCACTCCACACGGTGGCAGTGGCAACGGCAGGCCGAGCTCTAAAGATGGCCGCCGCAGTGACACCTGTGAGTTTTGTGGCAAGGTGTTTAAGAACTGCAGCAACTTGACAGTGCACAGACGCAGTCACACCGGAGAGCGGCCATACAAATGTGAGCTATGCAGCTATGCATGCGCTCAGAGCTCAAAACTCACCCGCCATATGAAGACCCATGGACAGATGGGCAAGGATGTGTATAAATGTGAAATCTGCCACATGCCTTTTAGTGTATACAGCACTCTAGAGAAACACATGAAGAAGTGGCACAGTGACCGCCCTCTGGCTAATGACATTAAAACGGAGTAGGCAAAGAGCAGCTCTCTCTCAGCTCCCCTGACTAAAAAGCAACCCTAGCTAACTCGCTGATAAGTGGAAGGTGGGGGTGGGGGGTGCAACAGGGTCAGACACCAGAAGACAGTGCAGCCCTGCTCTCATCCCCTTCTGAACAAAGCTGGACGCATGACCCATCGTAGGGCAATACTATTGCATCAGAACTTTTGAGCCTTTCTATTGTGCAATAATTTACATGTTTTGTACTTTTTGTAACTGGACAGCATGCTCAGTGTGTTTTGGCTACTTAAAGAGAAAATTGTCCTCGGCTGGTGGGTTTGGTTGTACATGCGTTGCTGTTAAAACATTTGATTTCCTCAACATGACAAAAAGGAAAAAAAAAAAAAGTTTAGTAATAAAAACCCAAGCTGCATACAGTACATACTGTTTTACATATCATGTACAGTTTTGTGTTCCAGCATAACAGACGGTGTCATATTGTCAAAACATTAAGTCAAGCAGGGTCATATATATATATATATATAAACTGATCTTTGTGAAAGATTTTCCATGCAACAATGACAGATATGTATAAATTGGACTGCCTATGAAATTCTAGGCACCACAGCACCAATAAATATTTCTTTCACAAACAGCAATGAAATTAACAACATGGTGTGAAATTACAACAAAGAGTGCCTTGAATATTTTACCTGCATTAGTTAATCCTCCTTTTTGCTATAAGCTCGGAGTTTCAGCTACAAAAGATTTAAAAAAAGGACATTTTTGTGCACACGTGGAATAAGCAGGTTCTTGCATCAAGCACCTGCATGACCCTGTTGCTTTTGGGCTTAGCAGAGTTTAGGCAACCAGCTGAAACAAACAAAAAAAAGGCTTCTATGTATATTTCTGGTAAATCCTTTATTTGCCTGACTCATGTATAATGATATGTTCACAGTGACTGGCATGTTACATGCTGGATAAGGGTGTAGATTTTGTTTTTAGGTACAACTGAGACGGTACTCCGACGAGTCGTTTAAAGCAACATAAAGCTCTTAATTTTCCATAGTGTTTATTTTCTTTGAAATTACAAAGAGGAGAGAAACATTTGCAGGTGTTGTTTTGTAAGTAGTACAGAATCATGCTTCTTCTGTGCCAGCCATGCAGGCAGTAAACCCAGCAGTCACTTAAAAACCGCACAGTGGGGTATGAGGTGAGGGCTTGGTGAGTGTGGGCATAGGAGCGTAAGGGTTAAGGGTCAGCATGGTGAGAAAGTTTAACAGGTGTCTCTACAATTCAAAATATTAAGTGAGAGTGATATTTCTCCCAGTTTCTAAAACCCTGAAAGAATCTAAAAGCTATTTTTTGTGAACTCTTATTGCAAACTGCCTAAAATAGAAATGTAAATCAAGATTATAGCAAATGACCCCTTACAGTCAAGTTTTAATGAAAAAGTTTCCGGTTTTGTGTACATGCTCTAGACCTCATTGTAGTAGCTGTAATTAAAATAATTAAAAAAAAACTCCATCCCATTTCATTGTTGATTATATAGCACTTGTCACTCTGCCTTGGATTCTGTATCTGTCTCTCTAATCGGAGGTACAGTCGGTTGAGTATAAAATGAACCAGATTTCTGATCTGGGACTACCTACGTGCACTGTTCAATTTTCCCAGTTTACAGTCAGGCGCTCAAGGGAAAACTTGGTCTTATGCTGACAGATTAGCGTGGTGTCATTGCTTTGCGTTAAAAAGAAAAGAAAAAAAGCTTAAAAAGAGGTGAACTAGAAACTGTTGCCAGCCATGTCTCCCTCCGAGAACTAAACATTAGTTTGGCTCTTGGAGTTATCAATGCAGGAATCGCCATAGAAACATCTTGTTTCATACCAACTATAGAATTATACTGTTTAATACAGAAAAATTCTACAAAATTGATTTTAAAAGATAAGTAAAATGTGTGTTTTTTTAATGTAACACTTCAATATCTTAAGGGGAGATTTTTATTTAAATGTTGTTTTATTTTAGTATATTTTTTTTAATTCTCTTCTCTGTCTTGGTGATGTCCAGGACTTGATCACTATGTAATGAACTGTAATGAACATGTCTCTCATCTTTTTTGCCTTTATTATACACAAGTCTTCAGGTTGAACAAACATGTGCATTGGGGAGAGATTTATGATATATAAATATATAGAGAGAACTTAAAACACATAGGAAAATGCACACTTGTATGTTCATATGCTCAAACACATTAATGGTCTACTTTTTTTCCTGTATTTAGAATGGTATTTGAAATTAATGTTCACTTAGCGTAGGCACTTATAGTATTTATGTTGGAGCCTGTATTTTTAACTGTTTTGCCTGTACTCTTAAAGGTTTCAATGTACTCTTTTTTTTCTGTAGTGAAAAAAACCCCAACAAGCTGCCACCGTATATTTTCTTAATTTGGCAGGATAATATAGTGTGAATAATTTGTATGCTTGAAAATAAGTATGATTTTTTTTAAAAATAAAAAGCTGTGGTGATCCCCAAAGGGTGAGAGGTCATATGATGACCTTTTCAGGCAGTCCTGCTGGAGAGACCACAACGAGGTAAAAAACAGGTGGTTGTACATATCTTTTTAGTTTGTTTTATATATTTTTCTCTCCTGCCATTTTATATGCAGTAATACAAGCTATTGTTGGGTTTTCTTGGTAGCCAACTTTTTACTGTCCTTGATCATGTACCACCTGATAACATTCCAGCTGTTTTTGAAAAAAAAAAAATGTTTTGTCATATGCAATCAGAGCAATGTCAACCTGGGATAACTTTTTTTTTTATTATCATTATTTGTTTATTGCCAAAATAATTCATGGTGCTTTGTAATTTCAACATGGTACATTTCATGTGCAAGGCATGTCCTACAGAGATAAAACATGTAAAGAAACGTTTGGTACATGTTATCATGCTGATGGTATTGAGGTACATTTAAGCTTTCAGGCAGATTTCATCCTGTGTTCTGTATTTACTCTCAAGCTATTTGCTCTGAACTGAACTTGAAGTTGACCTATGGCATGGTTGACATTATTTATTATGACTATACACACACGTAAACACACACATGCTCTGTTCAGAACAGAGCTGCAGCAAAAAGAAAAAAAAATCAGTTCAGTTTTCTCATACCTGAAGAATTGTGAAGGCTTAATTTCTCTGTGATGACCAAAGGTCATTGACCAACACTTATGAGTTGTTTTTTGTTTGTTTGTTTGTTTTGTTAAGTTTTTTTGCTCGACTTACAGGTTTGTTGTTATGTTTCAGTTTTGGAGATGCCACTCTATTTTCAGCTGTTGTCTGCATTATTCTCTTCACTCAGCCATTTTGTCTTGAAAAAATAAAAAAGTATTACATACATATCTGAATTTGATGCTTTTCACTTTGTTCCCATCGTTGTTCTTGCTCAGTTTTAGAGGCTGATCTTTTGAGAAACAAAGCACACGCACTTAAACACTTGAATTTATTCTACTTTGTACATGAGCCACTGTTTATTGGAAGCTGTCACAGGGGTGGAGGTTCAGCATTATATCTGCGCTCTGTGACCATGTCAGAGCAGCAAAGCATCTGTGTTATATCTGCAGCAAGCCTCCATGTCCAGCCCCTTTCCTTGTCTTCCAACTCATCTCTTCTTCCTATCACATCCTTTCTCAACTCTTAGCTTATTTTGGGCATGTTTTTTCTCCTTTGTGTTTTTTTTTTTTTTTTATCAAACTTCATGTGTCTTACAATGTCCCAGTCTCCTCTCCTTGTTTCCTCCTATCCCTACCGAGGCACTGGAAGGCAATGTGACAGGCTAATCGCTCTCCTTGTCCGAGCCCGACACTGTTTTTCTTGCAGGGACGGATTAAAGTTCACAGATAGAGAAGTTCCTGCTCAGGCCAGGTGTTGACAGCTGAGATAAAGCAGAGTCACAAGGAAGTGGAGCTGGTTGGGGGGGGCATGTTAGCCTGCATGTTTTCTTACCCTGGTAATCTTTAGGAGGATTTTTACCCCTGCTTACTTGTTCAAGATCACCCAAGTTCAATGTCAGGAGAACAAAAATGTTCTGGCCCACAAATTCTGCCACCAATGAAACCATGCATAGCAGACATACTTTCCCCATAGCAGACTCCCAACCCTCGCCTACCATCTCCCGTCTCACTCCTCCTCCTCCTCCTTCTTCAGGAGGTGCACGTGTGTCCTTAACTTGTGAAAGAAATAGCTGCAGCTCTTTGACATATTTGTTATCAGAGTTTATCCTTCACAGAACTATTTCAGGGGTCTTTGCATGATTTTAAACATGTTTTTCTTTTCATTAGATAAAAAAAAGCATTTTTTATTGTTTTAGATGGTACACTGAGTTCTCTGTTGGAAGCAAGGTCATAGCTCATTACACTCATTCAAACTAGTTTAAAAAAACTAGAAGATATAAGCATCTTCTTCTGTCTTTTCTCCCTTTGCTTAATTTTTTCTGGGTCCTGATGCTTAGAGGAAGCCTGTTCAGGAGAGAGCACTTTGAATGGACTCTGTAATCCCCTTAATAAACTTCTTCTCTGTCTGCTGTTGTCCTTCTGCTCCCCTTCCTTTGCTTTTCTTTTAAACCTTTTGGTCGGCTTTGTATTGCATATCTATTCTATCCCTTCTTCCATTACTTTCACACAATTTTTTTGTGTGTATGTCTTACTTGCCTCATTTCCTTAGTTTCAGACCAAGGTTGGCTCGGGCTAACTTCACTGGTATTAGTGAGTAGGAGAAGCCCTGAAGAGCAGAGATGGAGAGGCAGACTGCAGCTGTGCTGTGATGTAGCGAAGAGGGGGCCTCATCCAGGCTCCTTGGAACAATATAAAAGCACTAATCACCCGAGACAGCTGACACTTAGTTCCTCACACATATATTCACTGTATTTCACTGACACACTCACACATACACAAAGATCTAAGGATTGCCATTACAGGGTGGAAGGAGAGGAGCTCTGCCCTGACAAGAATTGTAGACCTGGCCCTGCTGGAAAGGTCTGTGTTTTGTCTATAGGCAGCGATGCTTTAGGGCTAAAACTCTTCCCTCACCAACGTGGACATCATAACTAGAAGATTGGAGAGTTTATGTGTATGGCGCACATACATACAACTTTAAAGAGGGTTAAGCACAAATGAGAATACAGGGAAATTTTCCTTCATGCGTGTTTGTGCGCACACACTGAATTAAACACACATGCTTATCCTGGAACACAAACCACATAATAGATTGGGTGCATGCACACTCACATACACGCATAGACTTACACACGTGCAAACACAAAAGTGTCTTCGGGAATTTGACCTTTTCCCAAAAGCCTCCCTTTCCTGCCCCCACTTCCCCTCCCCCTCTGGCTGTGTGAAGACTGAGGGGGTCAAGGGTCAGGTTTTGGGGGGCTGAAGATTAGGTTTCACATGACTGAGCACCTTTGTTGGGGCAGGCCGGCAGAAAGGAAACGTCCAGGAGGGTAGCTATGTATGTCTGATGGAGAGAAAGAGGGGGGAAGGGAAAATAAGAAGGATGGACAGAGGGACGAGGCTTTAGTTGAAGCTTGACTAGGCAGGGACGGCTGAAGCTGAAGTGCAAGATCAATGAGGAAATGTTTGAGAAGCACTAGCGATACAAAGAAGAGACAAGGGCAGAGTGTAAAACTGTGAGAGCACACAGAGAAAAGCAGAATAACTGCACCCAGATTCCTCCCTTCACAGCTCCGCTTGTCTTTCGCCATACTGCTCTCCTCTTTCTGACCATGTGGCTTCTGTGTCAGGCTGCAGCCAGCCAGTGTCCTCAGTGCCTGCTCGCCGCGCCAGTCTCTCTCCATGACCACACAGCGAGAAGAAAGTCCCAGCCAGAATAGTAAAATGGATCGCAGCAGAATCAACCCTCTCCCCTTCCCACCCCCTCCTCTACTTCACAACATCTGAGACGTAGTCTGCCCGCTAGACAAAATGTGCTGCAACTGGCAGAGAAAATCTTGGCAGAGACCTGGATTACCTCGCTTGTGAAGTATTGCCTTAAATGTCTCAGTGTGTATTTTTTCTTTTCTCAGACCTAGAGTGAAGGATTTTAACGATGTGCAACAGTTTCAACTAAATGACTCACAGAGGTAGGACTGGTATGGCTGATGGCTTCCAGATAAGGTGAAAACTTTGACCTCGGAGTGAAAAAGGACGGGGTGAGGTGTGAGGAAGGAAAGAATGCGTTGAATACATTGAATATAGCCAAGGATTGCTGGTACTCCTAAGCTACACACACAATCACATGAACCATGGCCTCAGTTATTGACCTTTTGGGCATTTCATTCCTAAAACCTCTGCTGTATATTACTCATTATCAGGGCAACAAGTGTGTGAGTATGCATAGCATTACACTTGTATGTATCGGCCAGATTTGTGCTGGTCATGACTATTTATGTGATAGCTGCCCTCTATGGTATCAGTACCTAGTTGGACAAATACTAAGGGAGTTTGGCACAATGCAGTAGTTGCATGACAAAGGGGTGGTTGGGGGTACCCTATAAAACGGACCAATCTGATTTTGAACCCTTTGGTGTGGAGCTGTGTGGCTTTATATAAATTCACAAACCTTTGATGCACATAGAACAATACATGTGTGTGTGTGTACTGTTTTCTATGACAGATTGACTTGTTGGGTTAGTGTGTATTCACATGAATATGTTGGGTCACTGTGCTTATGCATGCTTTTATGTGCTTTCTACAGGTGCACTGCTGGCAGAGTTTTTATAGACAGTAAAAGAAGGTCATATTATCAGTACCCTCTGACTTTTGTGTGTTTTTCACCCACCTACATGTGCGATGTTTGCTGTGTGTGGACTGGGAGACAGCAGGGCACCTGTTTACTGTCCTGTGAATAAAGAGGCAAAGTTCATCCTCTGGCCCGTTTATGTCACTATATTTAAGTGTCAGTACAGCTGGACAGTAACTCAGCAACTCAGCAAATATATACTTTATAGCTTATAAACTGTGCCGCTTTTGAAAGGAATTTCAATGTATATTGCCTTTGGCTGATTTCTAACTAAAAGTATGTGTCCTGTCATTTTTTATCTGTGTGTACCATAGATAACCTCTTTCTGTTTAGACGTGTTAAATTCAAGACTGATGCCAATATAAAATTACATTGATGTGTACATTATGTTTTTCCCCTTTCTTTTATGGTGATTAGTCTGTTGTAGAATATGCTCTTTTCCAAAGTAAGATCA
>JBAMIG010000004.1:20096980-20107801 GCA_037177335.1 Kiunga ballochi
ACACACACACACACACACACACATGCACACAAACACACATTCATGCTAATGCAAACCAGACTCCCTCCGTCCCTCCTTTCTTATAGAGAGAGCGAGCAGTAGTAGGGAGACCGCACAGTGCTGGAGCTCGGCCAAATGGACCAGCGGAGCTTGTTTGGAAAGCTTTCAGTCAGAAAGCCACTTTTTGGCAGGGGCCCTGTGAGTGCTGCTGAGCTCTCTGAAGCGGGCTGGAGCTGCTAAAATAAATAATGGTTAGAGCTGTGGGGGTAAGAGTGGCGTTGGAGGGTAGGGGAGTACTAGGGTAGCAGTAGGAAAAGGGAGGGGTGGGAGTTGGTGGCAGCAGGGAGAGATGAATGGGTGGGGGGGAGAAAGGGTGAGGTTTTAGAGACCGCTCCTGTAATTATATCTGTCAGTCGACACCAAGGCACTCGGACCGCCAGCGCTCACGTTTCCCCTTACTTGCTTGCTGCCACCAGATAGAGGAAGCGAGACTCTGTACATTTGTGTCTGAATTTGTTAGGCTGCATACACTTTTTTCTGTGAGCATCAGCATGTGTCTATGAACAGCCCTGTTTGCTCCGTGGGTGGTGTGTAAATGTATGTACGGTGGTGTGTGTGTGCGTGTGTGTGCATGTGCTAGTGGACCTGCAGGGAAACAAACCTGGTCATTCTGGGAGAGGGAGATAAGGAGGTGTTTCACACCAGTGTATGTTGCTCTTTCAGCAGGGAGCAAAGCAGTTGCTCCTTTGTACGCCAGGTTGCAGCAAAATAGGCAAAAACAGCTTTTAGCTATTTAGCTGAGCGTGGTTCATCATTTCAAGTGTATTAAAGTGTATTTAGTATTGATTATTTTGCAGGTTATATTAAAATCTATCAAACCTGCTTATTTTGTTCAGCCTTGTATTTTTCTATCCATCTTTACATGCTAACATGGACAAGTAAACAAATCTAATATATTTTGCTACAGACAAGTGTGTCAAAATATGCTTACTTCACCATTTCCTGCTTCAACACACACAAGTCATATGAAATGCATCAAAAAGCCTATAAAGCTTAGCACATTTACCCATTAATATATGAGTCAGGTGTCATTGGCAAACACTGAAAACCTGCAGAGTTGAGGACCAGAACTGGGCAGGATATTGGTTGAGTGAGAAAGCTGTGGTTCACAGAATGATGAGCTCCATTCAGTGAATAAATATGACTACAGAATTAAACATCACACTGTATTCATATCATTCAGAAATTTAAGTTTTTTCTCTCAGATGTGAGTTGCTTTGAGGAAAAGTCTCTGCATAGCGACTGTAGAACAGAGCATTCCTGGCTTAGAACTGCACTACTGTCCCAAACACAGAATCTCTGCCTCAGCAGAGATTTGCCTACCTGTATTGGTATTAGACTTTTTCCAAATGATTTTTAATGTTACAGGATAAAATACTCAACAAACAATGTAACTGTTAGTAAAACAGCAACAGGTGCTGCATTTATACTTTAAAATTTATTTGATGTATTTTGTAATGTTAATATTTCAGATAAAGACAACAGGATTTACTAAACTGTGGATAAAAAAGGTAAAAAGGTATTA
Organism: Kiunga ballochi; assembly: GCA_037177335.1. Lineage (NCBI taxonomy): Eukaryota > Metazoa > Chordata > Actinopteri > Atheriniformes > Pseudomugilidae > Kiunga > Kiunga ballochi. Next base: position 20,098,566 of record JBAMIG010000004.1, read on the forward strand.
AATAACTGTGGAGCTTGGAGCACAAAAGGCGGTTTAATGAAATATATACTTGCTGCAGATTGCAGCTTGGATAAACTTGGAAGTGTTGGAACATTAAACAAATTCTGACAGTATATTTTCAGTAGTACTAACCTAAAAGACTACTTTATTATTCTATGTTTTCAGTCATACAAACTTCCTGCATAATGTGTGGTGTCTAATTGATCTACTTGTAGATCAGGGATCACCAAATCCGGTCCTCTAGGGCCGGTACCTGCAAGTACTCCATGCTTCCCTGCAGCAACACACCTGATTCAAATGAGTGGGGTTGTTAACAGATTTGATATCAATCAGATGTGTTTCAGTTGCAAAATTTCAATGCCTGCAGGACACCAGCCCTCGGACCAAATTTAAGGGATCCATGGTGTTAACGAAATATTATGGTAAACATATTGAGTGTAGTCAACAGCATGATACCTTTAGTAGGAAGCCGTACCGTCTGCATCTGGCTAACAGCTGGAGGGAGAGTTGCTATTCTAGAAAAGCATGATGAATATTTGATAATTGCGTATATTTAAAATGTATTAAAATGAAAACATTTAGGTCTTTAAACTTTTCCACAACAAACGTGACAATTTTAAGTAAAGCTAAAAGTTGGAAAACACTGTATTTATGTGTCGACACGAGTTGGATAAAAACTTTTAGAAATGTAATTTTAAATTGTTAACAATTACAATTTTCACAAACATGTCTATTGAAAGGTTTGACTGTGTGGGACAACAGCACACAATCAAAAACACACAAAAAAGCACACAAACAAAAGCAAGCATTAATGGCAAATGTTCAGGCTGCAAGCTGAAGTGATTCAAATCAGATTCTTTTGCCCTGTGAAACATGTATCTGATCTTTTCATAACAGTCTGAAACGACACAGATCTGATTTTATTCAAATATGACCCAGGCCACTTGAATATATGGTCCTAAATCCAATATTACCTTTTTGCCATCTGACTTCAGTCTGAACGGCCAGGTCGCATTAATCAGACCTACATGTCACAAATGTACATAAAGGTTCTTCTGGTCATTTGTAATTTCTTTATTAACTCCTTATCAAGAAAGGAGCTCTTATCATTCTGCCAGCACTCCTGGCTGCAACCCCATATACACATGTTTCTCTGTACAAATGCTGCCACTGCTCCACAAAATGCCATCTGGCTCTCCTCTTTTCTAATCTCATCCTCAAAGGGATGCCATTGAAAGTGTGCTGGCTATGTTTAATCAATAACTTTATAATTGCAAGATATGCTCTGCTGTTACCGGGCATGTTTACTTCCACAAAACATATAGACGTCACACAGAGGCACATTGTTACGTCATCGTTTCTTCTACAACTGTGCGACACTCATTTAAAAACGACAAATTGAGCATTATGCCCTGCAGTCTAAACATAGCCTATTATATACTATTATGTATATATATATATATATATATATATATATATATTTATATATACACACACACATATATATGAAGAGAGAGAGAGAGATAGATATACATCGAAACACACAGAACTGTAGGTCGTGCCTAAGACTGCAAAACTAGACAGACAAACCCTTGCCCTGCCTGATTGATTACTTGAAACCCTATGTGCCGCATATATGTGGATTGTCTGAAGCTGTACTAGATCAATAGCACTCTAAGATCCTTTGCTGTAAATTCATTGAGTCTATAGCAGATCACCCTGGAGGCCAACGTCTTGCCAACTGCCCAAGTCTCCATCAAAAATGGTGTTTCACAAGGACATGCCCGGTCCCCACTGCTGTTCTGTAGACTTTAATCCCATTAGCCAATTAATCATCAAGATTGGCTATGGATACAGACTCAGGAATGGGTTACCATTAGTCACCTTGTGTACATGGATGACATCAATCATATGCTAAGAATGAGCGAGACATTTACTCACTGATTCACACCATCAGGATCTACAGCAGGGACATCAGAATGTCAGTCCGGCTGGAGAAATGTAGCTAAATGGTAATGAATAAGGCAACTACTGAGAAGTCAGCTCAATGCCAAGAACAAGATCCGGGCCATTAACAGCTACGCCCTGCCTGTAATCAGATACCCGACTGGAATAATAAGCTGGCCAAAGGAGGAAGTTCATACCACAGATGTTAAAACTCGGAAGCTGTTCACCAGGCTCAGAGGATTCTGTCCCAAGTTCTGTTTCCGATGGCCCCAAGGGACGAAGCACTTAGAGAATGTTTCAGTCTCTGGAACATGGAGGAGAACAAAAAAGAGAAACCATCATGAGATCTAAGTCGTCAAAGTTGCCAACATGGACATAAACTTAAATGTGAGTGTAAACACAGTAGGCACTTAAACATAGTGCGTGAAGTAGCGTTAGTATGCAGATTGAGACACACCTCATGTTATCCATTTAAACTGGGAGAAACAGTTTGATGAGACTGGGTCTCACTATGGTCTCACCATAGTGCACTAGAATGTAGTGTGCACTGCACACTTTTTTCTGTAGTGTGCACTACTGTGGGTAAGTGCTGCCTCAAATGCTATACTGGATGTTAAGCACTTACCAGTAGTGACAGTAAGTCACATATTATTTAGTCAAAATAATTATTTTGTGTCTGCTAACTGCTAACATTTGCGTGTGCTAACTGTACTCGGCCGGTTACTGCAGTCTCGCAAGCTGCGATACACACGGGAACCTGAATGAAATAACTTCATTCTTGCATCTATACAAATTAGCCTTCCTCGCGTTATTGTTTGCCACCATTATTTGGAAAGTCTGTTCCTTTCTCTTCTGCTACGTTAGCAAGATGGCGTTGGTATGGTGCGCAACATGGCAAATTTTAGGCTTGCATCCAGGTACTTCTGGGTACTGACTTTCTTTACTTAAATATCAGTGTAAACACACTACGCACCTATGGTGTGCAAAGTAATGTTAGTGCACTGATAGAGACAAAGCCACGGTCTTCTTCTTAGCTTGTGTTGGATTGTGGATTAGTGATTTTGGAACTTGGCTTCAGCATTTATGGTGCATCTTTATAAATTAAATTAATTTATGGTGTTTAGTTTAGTTTTGGAATTTTAGTTAGCCACACAATGCTAATCCACATTCTCCACTTACTTTAGGATGAATAAAGTCATACTTCAAGTAAGAAACAACAACAAAAAATAACATACAACCACACTAGTTTACAATCACTTTTTTTTAAGCTAGAAAAAAATATTTAAAATGGTATATAATATAATAAAGTTTTAATAAAAACAAACTAAACAAATAAAGAACCCCACAGGTATGGTATCCAAGACAATCATAATTTGGTCTGCAACATGTCAATATAACAGTAAAAGATTAATTCAATGTGCGGTATTACATTATTTTCTTAAAATTAAGTGACCATTTAATGAAGTCTAAAGATTTAATAAAACAACAGACTCAATGTACTAATATTAAAGATGGTTTAAATGTTTAGTGAGTTATCTTTGAATCAGTTTAAAAAAAAAACGCAACTATAACGCAACTATAAGTATGTTAAAATTCAGTTATTTAATTTTATGTCCACTTGCCATCTCAAGTTTGTTTGGCTATTAGTTGCAGAAACATACAAGTTTTTCAGCTTAACAGTATCTTTTCAATAAGAAAAATGACATTTTGATCGCTATGAAATACCTCATTGTACTCATTTTAATCAGGACTGGGGGAAATGCCTAAAACATCCACAACCATAATAACGGTACATCAGAGGTGGTAGCTTATGATTATGGGATTATGGGACAAGCAACACTGCTAATCACATTGTTGACACATTTACTCAAGACAGACACATACATGATTTATAGTAATGTGGTTCTATTGTGTGATGATCAATCAAAACACCTTTTGCTTGTAATTACAGTTTAAGTCATGCAACATATTGGAGCAAAAAATATGCACTGGTAAAAATTTAATGGGTTTTTGCATTTTGAGAGACAATTTTAATTCCCGCTTGCTGTTTTCTGTTTTGAAAATCTGACCACATAATAACAATGCTCACTTACAAGAACTCAGTAACTAAATGTGTTTACTCTGATAAAACTATAAACAACGGTACAAGTAGAAACCGAGTCTCATTTGAATTCACAGATGACTGATAAGTATTTGGTGTGAATAGAAACATGTCACTTGTTGCTAATAGCATCAATACTGACAAAGTCCTTTTGAAGTATTCCAGGAAACTGACTGAGGATGGGTTTTCACTGACATTGTCTTTCATATTTTTATTATATTTAAATGAGAAAATGTATGCATAAAAATGCTTCTAAAAGTACATTTTATACTCATTTTAAATTTCACCCGACCCATCTAGATTTTACATAATCTTCTAGATATTTTTAGAAGTAAATTGAATTCCTAAGAACTCATTCCCATTCCTCATGTGGATGTGATAGGTTCATTCAGAGCAACTTCTACTGACTACCAGTACAGATCGTTGGTCCACGCTCCGGCAACACATTGTCTCACTCAGGTAAATAGAAGCATCTGCACTACATGTTTTCTGTTTGCAGCTTTTTAAACAAGCAGGTTAGATTTCCTCTCCCAGTGACTAAAATATTCAGTTTATATGTCACTATGTAGCATAAATATGATCTTGGAATAGAAACTCTGTCTCACAGCAAACGTGAAGAAGTCACATGAATAAATCTAAAAAAATCACATGCACATAAAATGTGTTTTTTCTGGTGCAACAAAACAAACAAAGTATTAAAAAGTATTAAAAACTTTCCTAGAAAGTTAAATTTTATCAATAACCAAGTAATAACATTTTTTAAAATAAAATATTATTTACCTGGACTACTACGCATCCTGATCAGCTGAACAAACAAAACGGGCTCCACACTGATTTCACTTGTTTATAAATTGTCTTTAAACTTATTGTAACTATTAAACTTATCCTTTTTTAAATAGAAGCATTAATGTAGTTAATAGGAATACTTTTGTTTGACCGAATGTCTATGAGCACCTGCTGTTTTCTTATATTTCATCTTTGTTATAAAAATATCTCTAACTATGTTTCTGTCTACACTTTGCAGAGATCTGCATTGCTCTCTGATCTGAGGCAAGATCAGGTCTGAGGATCCCACCCTAGAGACACAATTACCAGACCAGGGCTAAACATGCTGCCCACAAGCTACTGTACTCATCAAAGATCTTTATCTCTCTTTTCCTCTGATGATTTTGGTCTTTCTCTTCCTATTATTGCTACATCTCACTCACTCCCTTATCCTTTACACATTTACCATGGTGCTTCAGATAATGTGAAAAGAGAGCTTCAGTTTCTACATGTAGCAAAGATAATAAATTGAATGCTTTAGTGGCAGTCAGGGATTGCATCTTTAGGGTCCATGAATGTCAGCATGTCACAATACCTAAATAGGTATTTAATAAACAAATGCTAGAAAGAGCTGAAATAAGTCAGAAACATCAGCAGCCAGTCAACAGTGGTGGTCCGGACCAGCTCAGAGTGTGTTAGAGGTGTTGATTTAGCTGTAGGAAGGAGGATTAAATGGCTCATTGGTGGGACTCGGAGGGGAGAAGGTGTGAAGCGATCAGCCCTCCATTGCTCTTTCCCCCCCCTCTTCCTCTGAGTCCCCTCTCAGCCAGCAGAGAAGGCCATTGGGGCTGAACAAACAAATCACATGGCCATCAAACGCTACTCACCACTGCTGCAGTGGGACTTCATTCAGACAGCATTTTACTGGTCTCTGCAGTGCACTCATACACACACTCAAAGACTAGCACACACTTGGAACATTCACATGCGTATAAGCACACACACGGTTGACTCTTCCCATCAACATGACAGTGGTTTTACAAGTCCCCAAAGTGTGGGGTCTTCTATTTCCTAAGTAGCACTAGAACAACATCTGCAGTGGGAGCAGTGGAGGAAAGAGGGACAATCTGACTATTGAACTGCTGCTCAGCAGCAGTTGCTCAGAGTTGTCAATAAAGCTCATAAAACAGTTGTGAAAGTTGTAAGTGTGTTTTGTAAAGGGAAGTTGGTGTCAAGTCCCTTTAAAGTTATGGCCCATTTAAAGAGAGGCGTGCTTAAAGAGTATGGAGGATGCACCTTGCAGGGCATTTAAGATTGATGGGGAAAACTGAAAACGGTCGTTATGTTTGACTCTGCAGGCATGTGAGAGTGTGTGTGCATGTGTGTGTATGTGTGGTTTGGGAGGGTTTGTGCGTGGTATGACAACCTGCTTGAAACAGAAACTCTAGGTTGGTGTTTTTCTTTTAAAAATGAAACTTTCACTTTCATGTTTGCTCCCTCGCCCCTCGGTTAGCCACTAAATGTCAGTCTGCCCTCTTTAAAACAAACAAAGCTGGTTGAGTCCAGCATTAGCCGATGTTTGAAATGGCTCAGAGCCTTAAGAAGGAGCCTCTGCAATCCTTTCAAAAGTGTATTATATACAAAACATGCACCAACACACCATTAGTTTAAAAAAAAACAAATGGAAAATATCAGAGAAAATCTCTGACTTGACTGGATAATCACAGCTGTTGGATATTTAAAAGCTGCCTTGGTATTCTGGAGGGATGTGGGAGAAGAGGAGAGAGACACAGATAGTAGCAGAGAAAGGTAAAAAGTGGGTAAAAGACAGAGAGCAAAGGGCACAGACTGATTCTAAGTGGTGTTAAATACTAGCTAACCTCAAAACCACATATGACATGAAGCTAGTCAGAGACTTGTCATAATTATTCAAACATAGAGCCTAAATAAATTATACTGCGTTTGGTTCAAATTAGAGAACCCAAGGAGACTTACAGAGATTTCTTTGGATTGTTTTTATGTTTTGTCTAAAATAACAATCCTCTGACAGACACTGACTACATGTTTATGGTAAGACACACGTCCAATCCATCTGTCCACAAAATGCACATTCAGATAACATATAACGTCCACATCTACAAGAGAAGTGTTTTGTATTTATTTTTGGATTTAGTTTATAAAGTACACTTTATTTATTGGTGATTTATTAATGAAACCACAATTGTCATTCATTTTAATGACTGTGAATGATTGAATGCTAACATTATTAGCCTGGTGTTTAAGAATTGAACCAATGCGCTGCAGATCAATGCGCTTCTTGGGTTGGTGGTAAGAAAAGAAAGACCTGTACCGTTTGAATGATTTAAATGTATGAATGAAGCACAGAAACCTCAAAAGTGGGACACAAGGGCAGAATGGCCATCAGGAGTACTGGGAAGTTTTCCTGGTGGGCCAGTGGGTGAGTAGGTCAGCGTGGTCAGAAAAAACAAACAAACAAGCAAAAACACACAACACAAAAACACAAAAACATTAACACATTGAGAAAAGTGATCATAAAAATACTCAGACCCTGGTGGAAATAGAGTGCAATTGGATTGATGAAGAGGCCAGTCTGCTGGTGTTTGTGCAGCAGTTGCTCGGCAGGGTCAACCTCTGAATTTGCTGCAAAAAGCTGTACTTTCTGTTCGCAGCAGTTGGTGGTAAGTATGGAAATCATAATAGTTTTAAATACTAGCATAGAACAGTACAAAAGACTAAACAAATTAAAAACAAGAATTTATTGTGTAAACAGATATTCCCTGCCTAACGAGACAAAAATACTTTACAGCCTGTTATGTGGGTGGCCTTAATCGTCATGAGGATACTCAACTTATGTAAAAATCTCCTCTTTTTTATGAAACAGACATAAACATTTCTGAGGTCCAATATGAAACATGAGAATGGCAGGTTTTAACACATTTTATTTAGAACTTTATTGTACAAAGTGTGTGAAGAGAAATAACTGCAAATCAGTTTATTTTAATTAAAGTGAGATAGGTTTTATATATTGTTCCTACAGGCAACATAAGTAATTTCAAACAGTCTCTTAAGTGGCATTGTGGAAGTGTTGTTTTTTTTATGGGTTTGTCTAAACGTAGTTTCTTTTTTAAGCCTGTACTGCTTTGGTTTGCACCATTCTTTCTTTTTCAAATGAGCTGGAAACAAAGTCTTGAAAAACTGTCTGGGCTTGTAGAAATCATTGAATTGATCTCAACACCCCATACCTTGAGTCTAAGATAGCAAAGAGCCTTCATTGTCCCTGTTACCATAGTGACGCAACCCACCCAAGGCTTCGGTGTCTACTATTGCTGTTTTTTCATTAAACTATGTGTGCATGTGAAACAGCACTATTGCTTACCTCCCTTTTGGGTCTTTATGACCAATTCTAACTATTATATTGTTATCAGTCACAGGACTCATTTGGACTGGCTGTTTAACCTTTTCATGCACAAACTATTATAAAACATGAAACATGAAACATGTTTTACATAAGACAGTTTACATTCATATATTCATTCATTTTTAATACCACTTGATCCAAATCAGGGTCATGTGAAAGCTCAGCTCATTGGTTATTTTTATTTCTGCAAAAACAAGCAATAGTTTCACAATAGAGAGAGAATAGACCATCCGATCATCCTTACCCGAGTGACTGATGTGTGTGTGTGTGTGTGTGTGTCTCTGTGTGTGAACCTGATTCAGGGCCTGATTCAAGTTGATTTCAAAACAGAAAGAAACAAAAAAGACAGACTGAACCTCATTAAACTGAAAGCTGTCTTTGTTTTCAAAATGACATGTAATTATGTCCGGAGAACAAGTGACTTTTAGACCACTGGCATAATTCCATTTTAGCCATGCATTAATGTCTACAACCAGCTCCACGGGGGGCCGTAGACAACTCAGAACAGATGAAGTTTCAGAGTGTGATCAAATCAAAATAATATTTGTCTGATCAACAGCAATTCTTGGGTGTCCAACCAGCATTGATGACCTTTTATAAAGGTTTTTTTTTTATACTCATAACAAGTATAATAGCATGTTAATAAGGTTATCTTTAAAGGTGCTGTCACACATTTAATTCCTCTTTTGCAGCTTTTAGGTTTTTGACAGCTTTCTCTGCATCTGCTGACTTCAATTCATTATTATTTTGATTCTTATAACTGATTAAAAAGGGCTAAAACTGAATGTTAAACTATGCATTGAAACCGGCATAATGGCACTTTAAGATTACATTCACAGCTATTATAACACATACATCAATAGCCTACTGAACATGGGCATGTGTAGTAAAATGACGTAATACTACATTAAGATTACATTCACAGCTATTATAACACATACATCAATAGCCTACTGAACATGGGCATGTGTAGTAAAATGACGT
>JBAMIG010000004.1:20107901-20120100 GCA_037177335.1 Kiunga ballochi
AATACTACATTAGTAGTACGTTTCACATTTCTTGTCTGAAAATTCTATGACTTAGCATTCTTACTGTTACCCTTAATCCAAACTAGACAGGTTTAATTTGACATTATTCAGGTTATCTATGTTTATTTTCAGCTTCCTGGCATAGAAAACATAACCAGATAGAAAACATTAAACTCTAAATTTTTAGAAACCTGCTCTCTGTTTGTTTTTTTTACATAAGATGCATGGCTGCTTGCGGCAAGAATGAGTGCGCATTCACACTGTGACTGTGTGGACCGTGGTCCGCTTCCAGCGATAGTAGGATTAATTTGTTGCAGTATAAAAAATTCATTACTTTCTGATGCGTACTGAGAGGCAAACTGGTCTATGTGAAAGGAGGGGTCTTGGTTACTTTTAAGCAGACTATTCAGTGACCAAAAAGAAAGTGAAGCCTGCCAATCGGAATAAAGTACAAAGAAGAAGAAAATGAAAATTATTAATTATTTGGAGGACAAACCAACAGCATGTTAACAGAAGACATTTGTTCTGCACACTGCAGTAAAATGAGAAACCCTAAGACCAGAGTGCTGCAAAGGTCCAATTTTACCAATCTGAACCAACCCACATGTTCCGGTGACCAAACCCGACCCGTTGATGTATACCGTGCGACTGACCTGCACATTAATATATAAAGTAATTGTAAATGCAACCCGTCCCTCCTCCTTCACTTTTCTGTTTTTATACTTTTATCTAATATGATTTTTGTTTGTTTGTCTTTTTCCATTTACAATAAAAATTAAACAACCTCGGCACGGTAAGAGGGCATAAGCCGAACTGATTCTAATGAACATTTTTAATACCTTTTTTTCAGAATAATATCACACTGAACCACTAAACTGCTGTCAGTGCAGTCCTATTGGACTACCTTGGGCTTTATTGTTCCTTTTGAAATGACTTCCTCAAGGATTTCCACCAGCTTATACAAAAAAAGACTTCTCAATACAAGAAACAATAATACATTTATAGAATAAGATATGAACACAATAAAAAAATAAAAACTAGAGAAATAAATATAACCCTATAGTAACTTAAAATGATTGCACTGTTGTAGTAATTGAAGTCTGGGTAAATTATTGAACATTACCAGTGCATTACTACCAGTCCTCTTTTTCTAATCTCTGTACTCTCTCCATCTCCTCCTCTGTCTTAGTGAGGAGTTGTAGAGAGTGAAGGCATAGTGGACACTAAAGTTCTTGAACCTGTTGTTCCTGGGCAGGAGCAGTTTGTCACTGATCAGACTCCTCAGGCTGCAGATGGTGTTTAGATGGTGGCTGGTATTGTCTATAATATCCAGTCCTTCGTAGTGTCCTCTTGTTGACCACAGAGCTGGCCTACCTGATCTATTTGTCCAGTGTTGATGTGTCTATCTGGGTCAGAATGCCTCTGCCTTTGCTTTAACTTCAGTGTAAACACACTACGCACTTAAATATTATGTGCAAAGTAGTGTTAGTGCGCTGATTGAGACACAGCCCTGGTGTCTTTAGGCCTGACATACTGTGGTCTGTCAGTGAGGTAGTCAGAAATCCAGTCCACCAAATAGGGATCCCCTCCCATCCTGCTCGGTTTGTCCCAGAGCATGGGGGGCTGGATTGTATTAAAGGCAATACTTTTAAATGGCATGTCTACCTGCAGTATATTAGGTCTGTAATTTTTATCTACAAAACTGTGTGCTCGTTGGGGTATCACCCCACCGTTGTTTTAACCGTGTGGTTTCGTTCCCTTAAGTCAAGAGCAGTTTGAACACAAACCAAATCTACGGAAGAGAAAAATGTTTGGGATCCTTTCACGCTATAACGAGATAGATGATTGTAAAAAGGTGAAACACATCACTTTATAGTGTAATAGTTTATTTGAAAACATAAAATTTGTCTGATTTTCTGCATCTCTCGTGGTTATAAAGATAGTTAGAAAGCAGAAAGAAAGCAGCAGTATTGTGGATGTAAGGACGTAAACAAGAAGATGTAAGGACCCTTAAATAAGAACGTTGTGTTGTTGTTGGTTGTCCAGTCTGTCTGGACGCTCCACTGCCTCAGTCTAATAGAGTCTATCCCAGCTATTACCAGATAAGAAGCAGGGTACACCCTGGACAGGTCACCAGACTATCACAGCTATTTAATTTCTACCTCAGCTTTTTCCAAGAAAGGTCATTTCTTGTTTGCATACTTATAAAAAACAAAAGTCCACCAAAAAGTCTTGCTTTTTTTAAGAGAGAGAACATACTGTATTATTTCTATTTATTGCCTATTTCCATTATGCTTTCTATTAATGTAGGCATAGGTTTTTCATGCATAAACACAGAAAACTACACAGCCATAATGATTAGTGACTCTCTGCATGGCTAATATATAAAATACCAGGAGCAGAACTGTGGTGACAGGCAGATCTACCTTAATGCAATGAAAATGAATTTCGCAGCACTGTTCTCTCAGGGTTCAAGGTGTTTGTCAAATCTCTGTCTCTGCTGGGACACAATCTGACATCTGTAATGCATTTTTCTGTTCTTTTTGCATGATTAAGCAAACTTGGCATGCAGGTGCTACCCAATGGACCGCACCAGTACAATAATATTCCCAGAACAAATTAAAGTAGCTGTCGTATGGATCAGTCTCTTTGTGTTTCACTGCCTCAAAACACACAATGCAAACACACACAGATGCAAACGCATGCACACAAAATAAACCAAAGAAACAAGCTAATGGTACAACCTCAAGACACAGGAGAATGATAGAAATCAAACAGACATTCATGAAATAACAAATCTTTAAAACTTCAACAAAAGGAGGACCTTAGAGCCCCCAAACATCTGTTCTGTTGGTCGGTGCATCACCACCATGGACTCACTCACTACAGTAACTGCAGGAGTAAGGCAGTGCAGCAGCTCCTCTAATCCATAGCCTCCTGCTCTGAGGGTAAAAATGAAGCATCCTCATGTGACATCACTAATGTGCTAACTAGTTTCAGTGCACTGCAGTCATTACTTATTCAGATAGAAGTAAAAAAGAGATGGAGATACAGAGATAAGGCGAGAGAGGTGTCAAGCACTTCACACTCTCATTTACGCAGTGCAGCCCGTCACTTGTCAATCTGTCCCAATCGCTTTAATTGGCTTGTAATATTGCCTGTGATCCTGTTGTCCAATTAACAGGCCTGTCTGGCAGAAATATGGGGCCAGAAATGTGATGCATTGAGATCTGCGCCATATGGAGCCGGATCACCGACTGGCCGCTGATAGTGTGCTGCTTAGCCCCCTCTCATACCAGACCGTTTTATTAGGACTAATGCTGACGTATGTCACTGTTTTCTCTGTGTGTGATGTGCATGTGGGATGTGGCAAATTATTACTGTATTTCAGAGTGGTGAAGGTGACTCAGTGGAAGACTTATGAGTAGATTAATATAAGAAAGCAGTCATTGTTTGCAATCAGACTTAATAGGACCCACCCTGAGTCTGCTGGACACATGTTAAACAACTAAATAAAATAATTACTTATTAAAAAAAATCAAAATATTACATTAATCTATAAATAAGTTGCTTTTTCTAAATTTAACTCGGATTGAGCAACTTAAAAACTGATATACTCCTTGCTGCTGGTTAGGTCAAGATGAGATCAAAGTTCCTTAGTTTGTACCCTGCAGGTACACATTTCTTACATTACACATTGATATACTGTACACTGCTTTGTGACTTGAGCCTTAGGCCTGTTACATCCTGCCTGAGAAGTATAAAGTTTCTTCCTACTTTAAGGCAGCAAGTTTTGTCTGCAAAAGGGCAAAGGTCACTGCAGGGAAATGTCAGTCCTTTTACGTGTAATAAACCAGCTTATTTAATAAACAGCAAGATAATTCGGTCGTGACAGGGCGCGTTGTTCAGCAACTGTGTTTGTGTCTTTAAATGCCTCGTGCTGTAAACGTTTTGGTTTTCTCACCACCTGGATCACCTGTTTTATTCAATATGCAGCAAAAAATAAAGTATGCACAGAACCTGTAAGCAGCCTATAATAATGACTGGTAATACTGTGTGTTCTTCCCGTTTTTGGATTGGACATTTATTTGAAAACAAGGCACACAAACAACCAAAAAAATAAACAAAGAGATGACTTCATTTAATTAGATGTTGGAATTAAATTTCTGGATTTTCCTTAGTGACTTGGAATTTTATTTTTATAATTTGTCACATTACAGTTCAGTTCACATGTTCACTGAGCAACAGAAACAGTCTCAGCTGTAACCAACAGTACTTATGTGTGACCAACATTGAGTGCAAACAGATATTTTATTATGAATGCAGTTTCATAACCCACTCAAAATGCACTAGTGTAGCCTTGTCAGTGTGGCAGCTGATCCGGCCATGGTGAGATTTCTCAGACTGGGAAAAGACAAGAACCCAGTCCCGCCTGTCATTTAAGCATGGCAATGGCTATGGACTTTTAAATGGGAAGCAGATCCCTTTAAACTCTGACCCACTTCTGACTGAAAGCCCAAAAGAGGCAGACAATGGTGCAGAGGGACAGAAGCAGTGAAGACAGGAAAATGGGAGATGAGTATTGATAGAAATAGTAACATTTCATGTCAATCATACAGACAACATTGAAGCAGAGTTTCACATTTAAACAATAATATTCTACCTTTAATGAGTTCTTATTTTCTGTCCTGCTATTAAACCATCTTTTGGCTAAAACCTGCACCCATTTATAGCTTTTGACAGTAGCAGCAGGATACATTTTCCTGTGCCTCATTCCACATTTCAGCTATCTTTCCCCGAGGTGGGGTGGCAGAAAAATATGCAAATATTGCACAAGTTAAATCACTACAAAGCTTTTGATATCACAGCCCAAAGTGTTAAACATTAAACTGTACTGCCAGCTGACGACCAATCAACAGAGGCTTGTCTCTGGCAGAGTGTCATTGACAGGTAAGCATCATGGGATGCTGTGGACAGGGCAAAAAAAAAAAACAATACATGGTTCATGGCGTTAAAGTCCCTGCCGACTCTGAAAGCTCCACTGATGAGAAGGATACATGGATGAAAAGGTAGGAGAGAGGAAATGGAAAGGAGGGAAACAGAATAGGAATAACAGACAGAGAGGGAGTAGATGGTGCATGAATGAGCCTGTCAGGCCTTGTCTTTGTGTCCACTGCTGCTATTTCCCCATTAAGACAGCCTCACATCTGTTTCCCTCATTCCTACCTCACTTTAAGGTCCCTGAAGGTGCAGTTAAATTAGAGCCAGCACAGGTTTATAAATGTAAAATCCTTCAATAATCTGGAGCTGACATGACCCCTAATCTTCTTGCTCTAGTCAGCACCACGAAGAGTGCTAACTGAGGCGCTGGCAGCACCAACATGTGTTTTGGCCAGTCGACTTTTAACAGGAAAGTGCAGACATGGAGGATTTTATGAAGGGGGAACAAGTTCTTATGTGTATGCCTTCAGCTTAACTGAAACACATGTACAGACAAGTTATTTGTTTTAAGTGTTTCTTTACAGCTTTGACTAAATTAGGCTAAAATCTGATAGAATTCCAGGAAATAATTAATGCACTGGATATTTAACAACACTTAGAAAAACTTAAGGTCTAAACAGCAAAATAATTGTATGCTCTTGTTTTACTTGCAGTGTACGAATCAACAGTAGATCATAAAATCTTTTCAGATCACAACTCAACCTCGAAGGGATGGAAACAGCATATTAAGGACACTCAGAAGAAAAGAAGACAGAAAACCTAAGTCTCTCAGCTCCAGAGGAGGGGGTTCACTAAACTAGCCTGTCTAATGCAATTAATCTAATTGGAGCTGGCGTAAAGTGACAAATTACTACCTTTCACTCTAGGGACCAAAAGGGAACCTCTAGAGATGAATGTGGAAAGGATACCTAGGTAGTTAATGTAATATATTTTAGTTCCATTTTAAAGCCTCTTATAAATGGTAGAAAAACAGTCTATTGTGTAAAAATCATTCACCATTTGCATGATGATGTGTTCAGAGCATATCATTAAATGTGTTCATTTTGATGGCAATTAATTTCCATATGCTACACTGTGTTTTAATGTAACGAATACACACAAGTTGTAATACAGAAATCAAACAAGTCGTTCTTGGAGCAAAAGATTTGTATTTTTCATTTGTATGCACAGACTGATCATTGAATACATTCACATCGCTTCACTGAGCCTCTGTGATGGAGTATTAATATAAGAATTTCTGCCCTATTTGCTTGGATCTGCATGCACTTACACTTGACATTTGAGTTTTTGATTTAATCTCAAAACATATGCACATGAACTCTGCATATTCCAGTGGAATTGTGTTAATGCATGCCCTTTTCTATAACCTTGATTACTTGCTGTGGTATCAGGAAACCCTTTTGTGGACATTGATTTCTGCCTCAGGCCATGCTATTGAACCTGGACCAGCATATCTCAGCGGATATAATGAACTTAAAGGGAGCTGGCTATAACTAGCACCTCTGACATTTTGACATTATGAAACGCTTTGGTTAAAATGCACATGTGGAACAAAAAGAAATACATTATGTTCTTTTTCCAAATGTGATGGGGAGTTTCATGTCACCATTCCTGGGTTAAGGTGTTGGAGCTAAATGCAACAAAAACTGGAACTGGAAACTATTGCTGCTGAGATCAAATTCCACATTTGTGTGATTCCACTTACTTGTGATAACCATGAACTCTGACCTCAGTAATTGTTCTAAGTTGTGACCTGTGAACTTTGAAGCATGTGAAAAACAGACTGATGCATCCAGAGTGGAATGTTTTGCTTTTTTTTCCCAGGGCAGGTGCTAACATACTCCATGTGAAAACCTTCCCACTGTGTCTTTTCTGGCCCACCTGAATCCCCCTGTTGTTTCTCTTTTTTCATTCTCTTTTTTTAAAGTTCATTACTTTTTTCTCTTTATCTCTTCATCCTTCTCTTCCTTCCTCATCTTTCTTTGTCATGGTCCATCCTTCTCTGCCACCTTCACTCCAACATAAGCGCCCCTCCCTTTCTTTCTCTCTCTGTCTGGAGAGGAAACGATGGCCATTAAATGTGTCTACTGGGGTCTGGGGGTCTGGAGAACAACCGACACATTGTGTGACCCTGCCTTGGACCCCAGACGGACTAATGAATAAGGGTAACCCACATACCCCCACCTCTTTCTCCGTCCAACCCCCATCCTACCCTAACCTCTCTTCATGCCAGACCCCTGGTAGGTAATTCTCCCACTTCTTTCACAGGGTCCCAGACATCTCCCGCGGCCTTTGACTGAGAGCTTATCTTTTCAGAGGGAAATGTGTGTCATTTGGGTTTTAGGAAAAAGCTAAACAAAAACATTGTCACTTGCATACAGTTTGAACCCCTCCCCAAACAACCAGCCCAACACTTCTTTCCCTTCTCTGCAAAAACTTGCAAGATCCGTATGCCAGCTTAAGGAAATGCTGGGAGGCATCTACAGTGTCTCCAATTATCTTCAGGAATATGTAAATAAGTTAAAAGACAGTGGTGGGATTATATGTAACTGGCAATGGCTCATGACATGAGCTGGACAAAAGGCTTGGTGGAAAACAGGATTATTCCAACACTGAGGGACCAGTGAGATGGTTTCACAGCCTAATTATACTATAATGTACTACGTACAAAAAGTGATCAGAAGAAAAATACATAAAACATATCAGGAGTATTATCTTCTAAAGGGTATATCAAAATATATTTTCTGTTTTGTTTGAATCCCTTCAGTTTAAATATTTTACCTGGTCAAAGACAAAATCTACAGCCACAGAAAAGAAAAGGTTCATCTTTTTGTTCTATCTCGCAGAAGTCCCTTCAGAAATCACATGAATAACACAAAGCACTGGTTCCCTTCTGAAAGGCAACCATGTATCCCAAGGAGATTTAACAATGGTAACATGTGTAAGCTCAATGAATACAAAATATCACTCTTCTGCTTGGTTTCTCTCTCCCTGTCTTATTCCTCTTCTGTCATGTTTGCCTTCCATGGTTTCTGCCTCCAGCGCATCTGAGCATTATTTCACGACACTCAGCAATTCAGAAAGGCCTAATTATTGGTATTTCTTCAGTAGTGTTGTATCCAAAGCACTGGCACTTACAGCTAATGTATTCTGCACACACTAAGACTGACTGCCGCTATCAAAGGACTTGCCTGAATAGCAGTAATAACTGGAAAATTATTTCTGATAGCCTGAAACAATCTTCCAAATCATCACAGAACTTTATTAAAATAATATCAAATCAAATTAGCCAGCGTCCCCCTGTAATGAATTAAGTAAAGGGTTATGCCAGCATTAATCCCATCATGCTGGAAGGCATGGGGGCGGTGGGAGCGTTTAATAAACCAGTCAGTCCCTTTAAGCAGCAGGGCCAGCTTTGGATCCAGCATACACCCTGATGCCCTCTCTGAGGAGAGAAATAGATCAAAAGACTCCCTCACTTTCTCTCTATCCTTCATTCCCTGGTGCCCTCCTCCTTGTCTTTTCTTTCACTCTCTCCATTCCACCTCTCTTTTTTTCTTTTGTCTTCCCCTTTTCCTCTTTCTCTCGTTTCTCTGTTTCATACCCCCTGAAACTATCTCCAACCCTCCCTGTGTCTTTCTAAATAATCTGCCCCTTTTCCCCCCATTTCAACGCTATTTGTGCCTGTGGGTAAGATTATTCATAAGGGGCTGAATCTTAGTGGAATCTCAGAAGACTGGTGATAAGTGGTGGAGCCCACTGGGATGACTTGGCCTGTCCTCCCAGAGCCTTTTTTTTCCCAAGCACATATGAAGACGAGTGAGAATAAATCAAATAGGTCCCTCTGTAGGCACCCTGAGACAGAAATATTTTGAGCTGAATTGTGTTGAATATACTTAAAGATATGAAAAAAATATCAGTCACTTCACTTTAGTTCTTGTGACAAACCTCACTTGAAATGATAAGGGAGGTAAAAGACTGAATAACCATTTTTGTAAACATATAATCTGAATGCTTCTATGCAAATATTATAAGTTAGAATTCTAGTAATAGAAATTTCTCTTGGATAGAGGCATCAGCTCTACAGATAACAGAAATGCACACTGCCATGTCTTTTATATGACCAGTGCTATTGACAGGTGAGCAGGATGCTGTGGACCTTTAAATATAAACTAGATAAACCATAGTAAAATACAGCATTGGGCTACTCACTGAAAAGAAACTTAAGCAACATATGAATATATATCTGACTTTATGAGCTTCCTGTCGGATCATCCCAGTGGATTTTCTCATTAATGAGCTTTAACTGACAGGGAGACAATCAACCATTTCATGTCATCAACCATTGATGGGGTAAAAAAAAAATAGACCAGCTGTTGGTGTCACCAAATCTTTGGTTATGTTTTGATATCCAAACTTCGTTCAAATTATGGCAAAATTTTATTATGTGGAGAGAAATTTAGCTCTTAAAATCACATTACCTAACTATATAGTCCTATAACTGTTTATATAAGAATTTTAATAACTCATTAATCAGACCAGAGGTGGGAAACCCTGGTCCTCGAGGGCCATAGTGCTGCACCTGATTCCAATTAGATGGATCCATCAGCTTAGCAGGGTCTTCACAGTAATGTGTTGGAGCAGGAAGACATGGAAACCTTCAGAATGAGGGCCAAGATTTACTACCCTTGAACAAGACTAAAATAATAATACCAGCTTACTACTAGGAAAACTGGATAACTCAATCATTTTGATCAAGAACAAGCATTTTCTCACAGAAAGGAAGCACAGGGCAATCATATGTAGCTTAAATAATGCATCTATATAAAAAAAAGTCTATTAATCTTACACATCCTACTTAGTCAATGGATCAGTTTAAAAGGAAGGTTTTTGGATAAATTGTTTAGTTTTAAATCAGTGTTGGGTTAGGCACCAACATCTATTGGTAATAAGTTTTGATCAGACTGAGAGTTTTAACTACTAAAGGTTATTTTAAAGGCTAATTATCATCTGCAAATACAACTCTCTCGTGGTGACATTTGCCTCTTATACGGGAAAACAGAACAGTCATATATCATTCAATTTAATTCAATTTCATATAAATACAATTGAATTGAATAGTCATATTTACAGTAAAATTTAGTAACTTAAACTGTTGGATGATGCTTAAATCAGTTTTTAAGCCAAATGTTTACACTTTGTTTGCTTTTTTCTGCTGCTTAAAATTTGACCTGTTGTGGCCACAGTCAAGCATACTTTATAGATTAAATTAAGAAAAATGTAAACATTACTTTTGCAAATTCTTCCTAAGGTTTAATAACAGCTCACTTTTTATACTGTAATTATTATAGTTGTGTTTCAACCATTAATCCATGAGTATTCCAAGGTCTAGACATATATGACATGTGCCACGATGGTGCTTTGATTAATATGGCCAAGATCATCAACAAAAATGTGTCCCAGTTCTTGTAATTTGGCCCACATTAATTCCTGAGCATCTTTTCTCCTCCATCTTCAAATCTGCTTGACTGTCTCTGAACCACTCACCCATAACCACCATCGCTCCTACTGAAAATTTTTTGGACAGGACTCATGAGTCCTGTTGCTACAGAGCGACAAAGGTTTAGGGGAAGGTCAGAGTATACCATGCAGGCGGAGGTAAGATAGCATCTCCAGGTAGCCGTGCATGGATAGCAGTGGATGTTTGATGTAAAGCACTGTCCTTGAGGCTGCACAGCAAGCCCACAGGCTAGCCAAAGTTTTGAAAGACTTTGTCAAGGCATGCCTGGATATCGCTGCATCAATGGAGTTAGTTGGCGCATGGCTTCTGCATGCGTTTGATAGATATCATCGATAACCCCAGCCCCTCCTCCAACCCAGCCTGTTTCCATGTGTCTCCAATGTGTGAGAAAGTATGGGTGAGAGCGGGAGGGGTCACCTCACAGTTTCCCCTCAGGAGCGTTTGTCCTGTGCCATCTGGCACCTCATAAGCACGGGCATAGCAGCAGGAGGGGATGAGTGTGTGTTTGTTTGTGCAGTATTGTGGCTTGATATTACAACAGTATGTGCCTTGTATGGCACATGTGCCCTAACTGCTCTCCTTCACATGGCCAGTTTCAGCACTCATGTAATTATATATTTCTTAATTTACCTTCCTTTTCCAGCCTTATTTTTTTAAGCTACTCTGCCTCTTTTCTAAAACCTACAATGCTTTACAGGAATGTGCATTTTTCTGGGGATTTAATCTCTTTTGTATGTTCTTTCTTCAAGTTCTCTTTATATTTTACTTGCTCCCCCCCCCCCTCTCACACAGTTGTTGTTGTTGCCTCTTCATGCCCCTCCTTATTCTCTCTGTGTCTCACCCCTTTAACATTACAGATTTTTTCGCCGGTGCATGTGATGCATGGCAACAGCTCGGCCAGCTACTGAGGGCCAGTTAGAGACTGCATCCAACCTTGACACCCACAGCTGCCTTACCCACACACACAAGAGGGGGAAGGATTGAGGGCATAGCGCTATGTAAAATAATCACAACACTTGCACATTCATTGTGGTGTGGATTTGTTGCTATAATAAGGCTGGAGAAATCATGAATATTCACACACACTTTAAGCAATTATGATAATTGGCATTCTTCCTTGCCTTACTGCTATCTGTCAGAGGAGGCGGCAAAAGAGGCGAGAAAAGTAGGTTGGGACAGTCGGCAGTAATACACTGTGTAAAATGTGGTACACTTTTTTTTCTTTATTTTTACTCATCCATCTCCTCCTCCACTTCTTGTATCTTTGGTTCTCTGTTTCTTCAGCTTCTGTACCTCATATTTTAATCTCTTCTTCTAGGCTTGTTCTATGTTGAAGTCCATTGTGCTCTATGAAGAGGAGGGTGGGATCTTGGTTTGAGGATGGCCCCTGGGTGCTACAGAACTGGCAGCAGTGTTGGTCTAATCTTCCGGGTCAGGCCTGGTGCTTTCATCTTCTCTCACTTGGAGCCCCTTGTGTTTGATGTGAACTTAGCCCAGGAATAACTGTTCCTTTCTTCTTTGCTAACCTGGCCCTGGAGTAGAGGAAAGCACTTTGTTGTTATCCTAGGAGCCAAACAATGCTTGAAGGAGTGAAGAAAACCTTAATGAAAGGCTTTTGATCCACACCGATATTAAAGCAAAAAACCTTGAGAAAGTGTGTGTGTGTGTGTGTGTGTG
>JBAMIG010000004.1:20128067-20145326 GCA_037177335.1 Kiunga ballochi
CACATATATATATATATATATACTGTACCTTGGTAATCTGATTTCTTTATTTGTTTGTTTATTTAGAATAAATGTTTGTGTTGCAGAGTTTACATAGTATTGCTGGACTTGGAGGATAAAACAACCCAACCACAATTTCTGGATCATCTGCTGCACCTATACCACAACCCATCATAGGGCATCTTATGGTTCCCATGTAGGAAGACAAAGTCAACAACTGTCAGGAGCACCACAGATAAACAAGACTAAACAAAACCTATTTCTGAATTAAAACCAGAAATATACACAAAAAAAAATTAACGGAAGATGATCATAAATAAACCTACAGTATGACTCAGTGACTGTGTCAGCATGCAGAAAATACAAGGTGAAAGTGCTCGCAGAGGAGTATTGCAGGCCAGAGGATACTGAGACCAGTGCAATCGGCGGTCAGTTCCAAGCACAAACCACAGCCACCCTGCATCCACTGGCCTCAGCCAGAGCTAACAGCCAGTTAGGGGGAACAGGCCCCATAAGGACCAGGCACGGACAGAGTGCAGACCAAGAACCCCTAAAGAACCCAAAGTCATGGGACTCAGTGATGTCAGCTGCACGTCCTCCATAGAAAAGGGAACATTGTCTTAAAAAGTTATGAATCATATCATTTATCACCTTCCTGTCAATAAAATGATAAAATATGTTACTAAAGTAGGCTACCGATAAAAAATATATATAAATATATAATTGAAATATTGTTTTAAAAAATTGAACACGCACAAATAACATAAACAGGACTTCACACAAAAAAAATGTTCTTTTAAAGTCATAATTCACATTTATTTAGATTACTTGTAATTGATAAACAGCTGCACGGTGGCGCAGTTGGTTTACACAGTGGCCTCGCAGCAAGAAGGTTGCCGGTTTGAGCCTTGATGTGAGCGGGGCTCCAGCCGGGAACCTTTCTGTGTGGAGTTTGCATATTCTCCCCGTGTTAGCGTGGGTTCTCTTCGGGTACTCTGGCTTCCTCCCACAGTCCAAAGACATGCACCTTGGGGATAGGCTGATTGGAGACTCTAAATTACCCCTAGAAGTAAGTGTGTATGGTTGTTCGTCTCTCTGTGTTGGCCCTGCGATGGACTGGCAACCTGTCCAGGGTGTACCCCACCTCTCGCCCGTTGACAGCTGGGATAGGCTCCAGCAACCCTGTTAGGGACAACGCAGTAGAAAATGGATGGATGGATGGTAATTGATAACTTTTTTCATGGGAAGTGAAGAGGACATCAGTGATCTGAGTGAGGAGGACGAGCATGTCCTCCAACTTGACTATACTAAACCTTTTCAGCAACAAACTGGAATGTGTCTTACATAATGACTACAAATAATTCTCTCCTCTTGTGAGTATTGACAGCATCTTAAGCAATACCTTCTGTT
Organism: Kiunga ballochi; assembly: GCA_037177335.1. NCBI lineage: Eukaryota > Metazoa > Chordata > Actinopteri > Atheriniformes > Pseudomugilidae > Kiunga > Kiunga ballochi. The sequence goes on from JBAMIG010000004.1 coordinate 20,129,478, forward strand.
AAAGATCTTTGAAATACTTAGTTTGACTTCTGGCTTGAGTGCTGAAAACTATGTGGACAGAAAACAAAATGTTTTTAGTCGTAGCAACGCAGTATACAGTATGCAACATTTGGACTACATTGAAAGAACATCAGCATAATGACTCAAGCTAACGCTATGAATCAAAACATTTTTTGGGACCATCATGCTTGAATTTATGACTTCTGAACTTATATTTAAGCTTTTTGTTTATTAGTCAGTATAAATTTTAAGTTTCTGTGCCAATTTTGGGTCAAAACACGGACTGGCTGTACTGGAATGTTAATTTTGTTGATGCCAGGTCGCTGGCTCAATGATAATAAAATTATCTCTCATCTCCATATTATTCCAGTTAAAACATAATGAACAAAGAGCATTTTAACTAAAATAAGGTAATTCCTGGAGTTGATTGGTACTGAACTTGGCAAAGCCAAAAGAAGCAGAGAGGAAGAGTAGGGAAGAAGGTTGCACCTGACCTTTGCTGTTAAGCTACAGTAGAGAAGCATGTGCTCGAAGTTGGCAATGCCAAACCTTTTCAGTGGCACATTACAAAGTGCTGTAAGTAATGACGGTAAGTGATGATCTTTTCTGAAGGTGTGGAGCGAGTAGAGCTTAAAGAGCTATGCTGAAAGGAGGGCCGTCACTGTGACATTTTCTGGGCTCCTGAATTACAGAGAGCAAGTGGACTAGCAAATGTCCCTTGTTAAACATATAGAAAGTCATACATTGATGATCACTGACCGTATGGTTGAAACTGTTTCATTCAAATAATTTAAAGTTTTAGAAAAAGTAAAGTAAATCTGACCCATATGTTGAAATGACCTCATAAACAATTGTAACACTAAAAATCTACATTTGCAAATGTGTGGACACGTTACATTATGTTTAAGATTGATCATGAATTTGACCAGTATCTCTCATCTCAATCCCTTGTGCATACATAACTGCCTCATCTGCTTTTCTCTCCATTCTCCTCTGTCTGTCCGGGGGCCTAATTTAGCCATAGTAGGCTCTGCTGGTGCCTAGGAGAATTCTCCTTTATGCAAGCCAGGTAAAATAAGACCGCAGCAGGGATGAGGCCCCTCTCCATCATGGTGGATGGGGGGAGTCACGGGTGACACCCTCTGATCAGGTGTGCATGCGTAATGGTCGTCCCAAAATAATCACTACTTTGAATAATTTCTCAGCTCTGTCTCTCGCCCCGTGATTCTTGCTGCTTCGACTCGTTTTGTGGCGGGCATCCCATAAATCCTTGCGGTAAATGTAAATCAGTGGGCCGGGTGCATCTGACAGATGGGGGCTGCGAGGAGTCCTGGGAGATATCTCCTCTCACCTTTCCCTTCAGCTGGAATGGATGAATCATTGGCCGAGCTAGCTAAATAGCATTAGTGAGAGCCCCTCACTTAAGGAAAAGAGTGAGATGGTGAGTTTAGATACGAGTCAATATATATCATTAATATATTGATTGTGGAGGCTGTGTATGTCTTGGAGACAGGAAGCCTATCAGGTAGCAGAAATCTCCCTACCTTTGTTGTTGTTATGATTGTGAAATGAGGTTGTGCAGGTGGAGGAGACTCAGACTTGCGGATCTTTGAGCTGTCAGCTCCTTGGAGGATTGGAGATCTGAGGTGGAGGGGAGGAATGAGGAGGAGGAGGTGGGGAGGCCCTTTTCTTGATCCCCTTGGCTGTCTGTGGAGCAGAACCCATCTCTCATTAAGGAAGAGTGCTGAGGAGACACTTGAAAGTGACATTCACCCCCTCCCACCCCCATTTTAGAGATGCTATGCATGACGGCCACTGCCACTCAGCCAGCAGGGTCACCTCTCTTCCTCTCTGTCTTTTCCCCTCTCTCTCTTCCTTTGCCTGAGGGAGAATATCAATGCCACAGTGCTATTGGCAGATGTACATGCAACACCTACACTTTCCATTTAAAATCCACCAATTATAGACCCCTTACAGTGAGGAAGACTACAATAGTTGTAACATAACAAGAAGGAGGAGCAAAAGAAGAAGAAGAAAAGAAATTCCCTTTAAGAGATAGAAAACCGGAGTCTAATAATATGCAGAGATTAAACAATATGCGTTCTTGATGTGGGGATGAGAAAAGGAGGAGAGGAATCAAAGGCGGTATCCTGCTGTGGGGTCAGGGGCTGGGGAGCTAGATCATCTCCGCTGTGGCAGAGTGTCGATTTTTCGCCCCCAGTTCTAACCTCGGGCCTTGACTCCTCCACTCATATCCATCTCTTTAATCTTGAAAAACTCCTCCTAACGAACTACATAGTTCATTGAGTCAAGGCACAATGGTATCTCTGTATTCCATTGTCCCCCCATGACCATCAGGAGTTGTTGAGTATGGTTATGATCAATGCTTTGTCCCATTATCACCATATGTTTTCGTCCTTCATCCCTGTTCTGTAATTAGTTGACAAAACATGATTATGGTCTTTAAAAAACCATTTCCTGTTGACTTCCCAGGCCAGTTGATGTCTATCCAGTGGTCACGTTTGCCCTATAATCGCCACCGGCTGCTTGAACCCTGTTCTCAACCAATGAGATTTCTATACCCTGCCAACGCAGCCCATAAATAAATTACAAAAATGGCCCTTGGTGCTGTCACACTTTTTAACTGAGCAAAGCACTTGTAATTAAAATCACACAGATATGCAGAAATAAACCCACCCCGTCTAAGGATTCAAAAACACTCCAGCCTTTAAGGGTGTTACGGTCTATGCTGTGCATATCCATCCATAAATCTTGTCAAACTATACACCCGTAAAGTGGATATAAATGTCTGCAGACTCAAAGGGACACAAGAAGCCAAAGACCTGTAAGTAATTTGAGTGGAGTCTTTCATTTGCTAACTATCTGTTTGTCACTTTTACTATTTTGGATGTGGCTTAAACACAGTTGGGCTGGCAGGAAGACCTCAGTTCGTCCAGGAGAAAGCAATAGCAGCAAATGTCCAAATGTGCAAATTAATGCCACAAATGTCCTCGTGATAATCCATCTCTAAAAGGTGATCTGTGGTATTGGCTGTATTATGCTGTTTACCCCAAACATTTTGTGTTTGAAATGACCAAACATTAAAAACATATTTCTTAAATTGGTTGTATGAACAGGGTTATTTCTATAATGCAATTTTTAACTGTAAAATAATGTATAATCAAGAGTGTTCATTGTTACTTCTTTCCATTTGCTGGCATTGCTGAAACTTTCTGAATGAAACACAAATCGTTTCTTTTAGATTACACTTGGAGCAGATGCAAAGTGCATGTTCTTGGCTATTTTCTCTTTAGTGCAGTCCTCATCACACTGGCTGAGGGGAGAATAGCCAGTGCCCGTGTGAAGGATAATTTGTACCTTCTCAATGAATGAGGAGGACAGGCAAATTACTGGCTGAATAAGGACTGCCTGTGGATCCCACTGTCAGAAAGGGAGAGGAGGGCAGAGAGGGAGAGTGTAATTATCAGCTAGCAAAGTGCATTCATATCCCATCACAAAAGGATTGGGATGTGGGTGGAAGAGAGAAAGAGAGCAAGAGAGAGTGAAGGAGGTTGAAAAATGGAGAGAAATATGGAGAGGGGGAGGAACAAGGAGTGAAGGACTCCTGGCCAAATGGATGCAAGGCCGTAAACAGGGTTAAAAACAGCCTTCTATGGTCTGGCTCCATGAATGCAGACACATTAAGACCTTTTAGCCTAGTGCACAAGCACCTCTTTGGAGTTAAAGACGAGGCGAGCCAGGCAAGGAGATGGAAGAAGACGAGGACAGGCTGGAGCAGAGTTAGAGAAAGGTGGTGGGTTGTGGGCTTACAATCAAAAGCACCCATTTGTTATTTGTATAGACTCAAATACGTTATAAGGATGGTTAGTATGAAGGAGATTTTTTTTTCTCCTAGTCTTTCCTTTTTGGTAGCTGACATCACAGAACAAAGCAAGTCTATTAGTGACCCTGGACTTTATTGACAAGCCTACCATTACCCATACTTCCCAGGGTCTGTTGAGTCAGGGGTCAGGGGCGGCCGGCTTAAAGGGGGCTGGTGAAGGGTCTGGAGAACACATTTAAAGAGCAGGGACACCTGTAGGGTCGCATCCAGTTCAGAATGTGACTATGAACAACTGCAAAACCTTTTGAGAGGCAGTAGACAATGCAAGCCTAGTCTCTAACAACCCCTCACCCCCCTTCCCACCACACACACACACACACACACACTTCTCTTCCTTCACTCAAGCTTTCTTGCATTTATAACATATAGCTGCATAATAATGCACTGATAGTGTTTCAGTGACTAAGGAGGTAGGTTTTTTTTTTGCTTCTGCCTCCGTGTAGGCCTGGATATGTTTGATCAGGTCATGGATGTGCAAATTGGAATAAAGTTTTATAAACTGGCAGAAAATAAAAACCCAAGAATGTCAGTTTGTATTGAGGCAGAGTTGGGTGAGTGTCTGGTCACAGATAATCCCAAAAACACTTTCATTTACTCTGATTTTCACAGAGTCAATCAAGGCTTTATGCAGGACTGTCATCATTCAAACTGTCAGAGTAGATGGAAGAATATGAAAACAGATGCTAAATGCAAGCATATACACATTTGCACAGCGAGGCGGGAAGGCAGGCAGAGTTCACACAACTGAGGGCTAAGTGATAGCAGCATGTATTTGATATATGTGACACTGCAAATGGAGGGCATCGGTGCTGTTTGCTGGCACAGCATGGCAGCGTGTGGTGCACCGCGGGCGACTGGCACACCAGCCAAGCTTGGCATACACACTCTCTGAATAAGGAAATTAGTCCCCAGTGGGTTTGTTCTGTACGTCAGTGTGTGTTTGTGGATACATGCTCTCAGCAGATGCAATACTTGTGTAGCTTGAGTGCTGGTGAATAAAATCTGATATTAGGTTGCAAAGTTAATGAGTAAAGGAGAATTTATTTCTTTGACATATCTTCCAGATTTTTGTTTGTATTATTTCTGTAAATATTGAGCCTGAATTGAAAGCATGTGTTTGAATCTGCTATAGATGCATTTGAGCTGGGTGGCAGCAGGGTAGTAGCACAGCAATCAGGTGTTGTTGCATATGTTCCTGGTGTCAGCTCCCTGTTTTCCCCAGCAGGCAGGCCATCTTATTGCCAACCTCATAATTGGAGGACTGGGCAGGGGCCACGACAACCGCTTGGCTCACAACACTGCCAATATGGCTGGCTTTTTGTTCCACCTCCCTCTGAAACATAACCACTTCTATGCAAAGATTGATTGCTTCAAATTTGCATAGCATCTTTACTGTGGCGCACGTCACCCAAGTTTTCAGACATGTCCATCTTTATTGTACCGTTAATCACCAGACCACACAGCGTGGTTCATTCTGATAGTACCCGTAGCGCTAAAGTGGTGAAGAATAAAACACATCAGAATGGAAAAGGCTGATATATATAAAAATATACTGTGGATAGAAAACAAGGTACGAGATGTGACATGATGATAAACTGCATCATAGATATTGGAAATGCTAATGTAGATTGCTGCTCACTGGAATAGTGATTAAAACAAATCTTCACAACAGAAAATAGTGTCACCTAATCTATGGTGCAAACAATTATTCTATAAATGTGTCAGTTGCAACAATTTTTCACCTGATTTTGCTCAATGTCGGCACTTTTAAGAATTGTTCCATTGCAACAATATGACTCCTTTCAGTACCAAATCTGTGCTGGAATGTTATTTCTGATGGATATTTTAAACTACTTTAGTCAAGTTTAAATAATTTTGAATACTTCTGTACTGATATTTTTCTTTTATATGTGAAAAATCCTTATTCAGATACCAGTGGAGATAAGGCTTACAGTTATCTCACCATGTATTGTGTAAATTGTGTAAATAATTAAAACCTGCTATTTGAAAATTGAACTTTCAATAAAAACCACAAGACATAAAAATGCATTATATACATATAAGTATCACTTGTTTGTGTTGTGAAAATCACACATATGTGTTGCTGGTGTTTAGTCGATCGTTTGATCAATTTCTGATCATCAATGATGCCACAAAAACTGAAGACAGACTCCCAGACTGTAAAGCAAGACAGGCAGTCTTCCTCCTACATTTCCATCTGCTTCCCTGCATAAGTATGACAGTAGTTATTGAGTAACAGACGTCTGCCGGTCACTGTAACCTGTTTGCTTTCATCTGTTTGCGTTGCCGCATCGGTCGGAGAAAACGAGACGTTTCCAGATGGCAGGACGAAATGAAGTGGTGGCTTTGTACATCCCAGCAGACGGACATACAGTATCTTTGCTCTCTGATGTTTCTCCCAGTGTTTTTCACCATCCTGAAAGGTTCTATGAAAGAGAAAATTGGTTTTAGTTTTTGTTTATAAGCACCCATATTCCTCGTAACACAGTGAAAGTAGTTTTTGTTTAATTTTGAATTGACGATTTGTCCAAAGTGGTGCAGTGAAACTTCGTCTTCCTTTCTTCATATTTGAAATTGCAATTTTGAATCCTTCACATCTCAATTATAATGAATTTTTATAGATTTGGTCAACAGCAACACACCAAGGCCAGCAAGCGCTGATAGTCAGGGTTGTTTTCAGATAAATATGCCGTTGGGCGTCTGCCAGCCTGGCTTGGATTATTGTAAGTCTCCTGTGGACCATATGCAGCCCAGATGTAAGTTTTTGTCCTGGAGGTTGATTATGGCAAGTGTTTTGTGGACTAGACACAGTCCTGACACGAGAAACATTTAATCCTGATATATATACGATCAACACTGGCTAACAGGGAGCAGAGCTCTTTTTACCAAACTTCTCCAAGTTGGTTTTGGCAACCAGCTATGGTCCACTCTGTCTTCTTCATCATCCTGATGGTCCTCAGTTTTATGTGAGTTTTAACGTGATTTAATCAGCTTTTTTTCTGACAATGTGATTGTTCTTACAATAAAAAGGCTAAATTGAAAACAGTGACCATGGGATCCTTCTGAAGTTACTCAACACAAACAGCATTGTGGGTAAATACATTTTGCTAAATGTATTAAAACTAAATGGAGTGGAGTGTTTTTAAGATTGCATTCTTATAGCTGAGGCAAATGTCTGATGAGGTCTGTTGTTTCTCCTGGTCAAATATTCCTTTTAGATCAATAGTTGTTTATTTAGGACAATCCTGCATTGTATAGCTTTAATCAATGCTCCACAAAGACTAATACTTTATTGATCATGAGAAATACTTGTTTTGAGCCAAACACAACCTTTATCACTGTCACTTTGGCACTTCTAGCTGTTTAATCTGCTGCAACAGACAAATGCATCAACAGTTGGCTAAAATGATGCTTTATAAATACTGCATAATGGTAATGAATGTAGTAAATTAATATGAGTATGTAAAGATTTTCTTTTGTAAGTGAACACAGCATGTAATGAAATTGGATATATTTGTTAGAATTTAATTATTGATTCTTAAAATGACATTTGAAGGTCAATATACTTGTTTAGGTGATGCCCAGAGTGGCACACTCCTTCCTGCCCGGGTCTCACTTAAAGGTAACCAAACCAAATAGCAGTGTGCTTTCAGATGTTTTATTATTTATAAAGAAGAAGAGATGAAGAAAATGCCTGCTAAGTGTTTCTTTAATAAATTAATACTTGAAAAGTGAGGAAAAGCGTTATTTCCAATACAGACAAAAAAAGCTTTGTGTGTTTATGTGTACAATCACGTGGACCCATCCATCTAATTCAGGTTTTGGAAATATCCAAGACCTTCAGAATAACAGCCCTTATGGCAGTCCTGCAGTAAACTAGATCCTGTTTAGAATGTATGCATCATCTATAAATGTTAAAATACTGCAGTACAGTTCTTACTTCTTACTTTGCCTGATGTCAATCCCTGCACAAGTTGCATTTGAGATATTCCACAACCTGAGGCGTCACATTTGACAAGGAGAGCACATTGTTTATTTTCCCTTGCAGGCCACACCCACACTTTCGTGCACACATAATGATATATGAACAAACGCAGATTGATATGTGAACACACATGACACTTACACACGAGGCTGTTAGTCGTTATGCTCACATTGAGCACACATGAAGGATAGTATAAAACCTTTTTATAGGTGCAGAACATGCAAGCAAGCAAGCTGTTCCCTGCACTTTTACACACAAGCATGCACTTTCACACTCACACGCGTGCACAAACGCATGCACACACTTAGATACACATGCTGTCACTGGTCTGGCCAGAGCAGCCAGGGTCAGAAGCAGTTCAGCCTGTACTGCAGCACATCTCTGTTATTCATCCATGTCATTCAGGCCAGGATCACGAGGGAGGGGTGGAGTGGTGGATGGGGGAAGGAGAGGCCTACATGGCTTACATTCAACCCCCACGTTGTTGCCCTCTGCTCACCCGTTGCTTTTAGCAGAGGCAACCCCCCCCCCCCATCGCATTTTCACTCCTACCGTCCCAGTCCCAGTTCACTCCCAGTCCCTGCTCCTCCAGCATGGGTCAGTGCTAAAGAGGACACATAGCAAAGGACAGAGAGAACCAAGGCTTCCTGGACCCAACCAAACTTGCCCATGAATGAAAGAGGCAGAAAAAAAAGTGCTCAATCCCAAAAATAGGATGTATGTAGAAGAATAATGTCTGTTTGACAAATTAAACTTAAAAGCATTCAGACAAACCAAACTTTAAGCTCAGCAGATAGAATAGAAGTTGTCAGACAATTGTTGGAAAAGATTAAAATCCTTCCTTGCTCAGAATCAAATCAAATCCACTGACAGAACAGGGTAATTACTTCCAGTGATAAGGCAACCATAACTGTTGTGCCACTTGTACTAATTGAAGCAAAAACACTGCGAAGCTTCCACACACATATCCACAGCATGTCTCTGGAGCACGAAGATGAGCGCGTCATTAGGGGAGGCTCACATGCATTTCAGAGGAGTTGCCACTAATCCAGCATGAAATTCAATTTAAAACTTGGAGCGCATCTCATTCCCCGCTTTGATTCGGCGCCAGATACCAACAGAAAGCAGAGCGCCGCAGCCACTGAGACCAGCACATGTTTGCATGTGTGTCAGCAGTTGTAAACAGACAAGTACCTCAAGGAAACAAATACATTTAGAATATGTTCTGTTGCTGCAACAAGCTTTATCGCGGATTGTGGTTGTACAGTATAACAAGACTGAAAAAAAAATATCATAGCTGTTGTTATTTTTAGGCTGCTGCCTTTTAAAACCATTAATCATCGACATCATAACAGTAGATGGTAATGAATTAGAGAAACCTTGCTGATGTTAAACAGACAGGACCTTTTTGCAGCTGGAGTAAACCTTGGCTGCCTTTCTGTGCTGAATGGCATCAGATCATCACTTAATAACAAGCACACTGATGCTACACTTTTCATGGTTGCCAAGACGTTACTTTGCAAGATAAAATTGCTGTTTAAAAAAAAACAATGGGTGAAAAATGACCTGTCAGTCAGCAGATCCCTCCAACAATGCTGCTGTAGGCCCTGCCAGTCTTTACGCTCAGGCGTGGAGTGGGGCCCCCTTCTATCCCTGGGACCAGGGTTAGAGGTCAGCATGGACCTCTGGACACATCCTAAGATAATACCCTGGGTTATGTTGTGTGTGTGTGTGTGTGTGTATGTGTATGTGTGTGTGTTTGCATTTGTGTCTGGTTTCTCATTTCTATAAGAGAAGAGAGAAAGCCAGAGGTAAAAAGCTTGCATTTGGAAAGGGCTGGAAGGCTCAGATCATGGGATCAGCATGCAGGTCATCTGTTTTGAAATCCATTCACACCATCCATGCCCTGGGTTGTCAAGTCCTCATTGCTCCCCCTGTCACCATAGACCCCCGTCACCCTCCCTCCAGCTCGTGTAACAGTGTTTTCTTTTTCTACTGCAGCCCTTTTTGGTTTTCATAATTAAAGAGGGCATTTGGACAGAGTAAAACAAATAAAGGTTACGTTTTCTGATAGAATCCTTCAGGAGTTGAATGAAATACTGGAAAAGAGTCGTGTTCATCAGCGCTGGAAACGCCACTTTATCATTTCCTGTATAAATGGCTGCTTTTGTATTGTCATAGACAGACGTGTATATTGATATCTAATCTTTATTTCTAAATCATGACAAGCATCAGACATAGTTGCACATTTTGTGGGCTAATGGGTTTATTTAAGGTAATATTTATTATTACCCAATAAATTATTAATAAATATTATTATTATTAAATATCACTTTATATTAAACACAAAATATTTATTCTGACATCTTGTTATGGTTGTGGTAGTGATAGTATGAGTAAAACCTTCAGAAATCATATCGACAGAGTGAAATACATTTACAAATTGCTTGACTACTTTCTGATATAATCTGCTTATAATTAATAATTTATTTATTATAATGAAAGAAAAATTGTAAATTGTAGGAAATAAAAATCTAACAACAACTTCACCTAGAGGGATTTTCAGTGAAATGTGCATCCTGACAACTGTCCAGCTGGAAAAACAAATACTATAAAAGCTTAAATAGAAAACAAAAAGTTTTAAAGTAAAAGAATTGACTCAATAGTGTTTTTATAAAAAAAAAAAACATTAAGCAAACGTGTGAGAAGGGAGCAAATTAAATCAAATTTTTGGTTGAGTGGATCATAACAAGTCTTGAAAAAGCAAAAAAAAAAAAAGCATATGCGTGAAATGTCTTTTTGGACAAACACTAATTGACAGGTAATGTCTTAAAAAAGATGCTTAAATAACAAGAAGTATGACAGTTAAAGAGCTAGCACAATATGCATCCACCTAGCGGTGCACTCTAGAGTGAAGTGAGGAATTCATCAGGACAATATGAGAGTTTCCTTTCATATAGCAAACATTTACCTCTTGTCTTTAAGGAACAAACTGTTTTTTCATCTTTTGATATAAGCATCTTAGTTCATCTGTGGAGGGGTGGGACAGTGGGGGGACCTCACCCTCTCTCCAAGCAGTGTCTTATGTGAACAATCAAAATGAATTGAAGTTTTTTTGTTTGGTTGTGACAGAACAGTGGTAAGTAGTGCATATAGTACAGAAGCTAATTTGGCTCAGTGTGTTGGTGTCACAAAGCTGAAATCAAAGCTGTGTCCAGTTAAGCTAAGCTTGAATTAAAGGCAAGAAATGAGGTGATTAACAATGGATGTTTATGGATGGAAGTTATTGCATGTTGTGTACAGAAGGGGGTTATTGTTTTTCATATATGTTAGAAGCCTTTATGCTTTTGAAAATAGCATTTATTATATTTTATCATAAATGTCATGAAGAGTCATAGTACATATCTCAGCACAGAACTAAATATTCTGTATTTGGAACCATGTTAAAATATGTTGCTCCTGTTTAATTACGTGAAAAAGAAGGAAAAAAGTTACATTTGTAGAAAAAAAAACAAAAAAAAAAACAAACAAGAGAGTGTGAAGGTTATTGGTTGTCTATCTTTCTGTGTGATGGACTGGTGATCTGTCCAAGTGTAGGCTACACGCGGCCTCACCGAGACCCTGAACTGGATTAAGTTGCATGGAAAATGAGTGAATGAAACAAAAAGTCTAGATGTTGCATGATGAAAATTAAATACATTCACAGCAAAGCCTTAAAATATAACATTTACAAGATAATGTTTGAATACACAATATAATAATAAAAGAGTGATTGACACTGGTTGGAGGGGGGCAGTGCACTTTTACTCAAAGACAGAAAAAGTTGTGCAGATAACTACAAAGAAGATACAAAACCAAAACAGAAAAGTGAGGTTGAGCTGAAAATCTCCTCACAGCAAAGTAGTGGTCTGTACTTTGTGAAACTATTTATGGAGTACAGTAACACTTTATCTGCACAAATGAGAAAAATCTAAGTATTTTAGTTGTTTTGAATGATTTGCATGTGCAGAAGATCTTTTGACCATGAAATGATTAGATTTGTAAAATTGATCATGAAAATTGGTGTGTAAATTATTAACATTTTTGCACTTGTATTATGTGTGTGTTTGTGTGTGTGTGTAATAATAAATTATTTGTATGCGTATATTTGTAATCAACCAAAGTTACACAAAATAGTTTATACAGTTTACAAACCATATAATTCACATGACACTACCTAAAGTTATACAGAAATGAGTTTATATAGTTTACAAATCATGTATCTCTCTCCCTCTCTCTCTCTCTCTCTCTCTCTCTCTCTCTCTCTCTCACACACACACACACACACACACTAATAATAAGTCAGTTTCCTGTCTATGCTTTTGGACCATCGCTACCATGATAAGCATTTGCAATCACACTGCAAAAATGTCAGATAAATATTTACAGAGAGGAAGTATTTATATATATATTTATTAGAGTACCATAGAACCCTTAACTATCACAGAAAAGGAAAAGACAAACTACACAAACATCATCTGAGTGACCAAAGGAAAGGACCAGAATAATTCAGCATGTTAGAAACATTCTTTAGCAGCCTAAAATATTCACATGATTTATTTCCAGTCTTTATTCCAGCTGTGTAATTAGAACTTTTTATGTGCGGCTCACATACGAACATAAAGGTTGCGACAAATCAGGCATTGTATTCTCTCTTCTGGCCTGAATACCCCTTCGTGTCTTCACCGCCTGAAGAGGTGATGGTGAACAATGGCCACACTAATAAATAAAAAAAAGCTGACTATCAACCGTCACCGCAACGCCTTGGTCTCTCATCACATGACCCACATGCTGGACGACATGTCACAACTAGCGTAGCCTCATTTGCATAAGACAATCACCCTTTTCGGACGCAGGGCACAAATGTTGTCTAGACGACATGCATTAGATGGGCGAACCTCCAGACACACATATGCATGCCTTCATCTTCACCCTCCCAGCCCCCCACTCCTTCCACACACCCACTCAGACACATGAATAAACACCTTTATCTGTTTCTATACCCTTTTATTTACCTCCAAAGACACCCTCACACCACTTCAAACACCCCCAGACGGAGCCTCCAGCCAGGGTGAGACTATAAATCCGCCTCAGGTCTGAATCGGCTTCATTCTCATGCTGTTTTCATGAAGTAATGGATCAGACCTGAGAAAGCCTTAAATACATCACATACATGCAAATTTGTACAAGTAGAATGACAGGAAAGGCTGGTCAGTCATTTCGACATATATATCTGACCTTAGTTTGGAGATAATGTGCTTATCTGTGTCATAGGGGTGGGGGTCAAAGAGACAATTCCTTTGAAATGAGATACGTGCTGACGTGATGGCAATAAGGGTTGGCAGTGTATGCAATTACATGTGTACAACTGCCTGCGCATGCAAATGTGTGTTTGCTACAAAGGTAGTGGTTATGTGTATGATTGTGTGAGTGTGGCAAAATGGTCAGCGGCCTCTGATTATTTGATGTATGTATTAGTTCTGCTGTAATGAATCTGGCAGCAGCAGGATGAGTCTCTGGAGAGCTGATTATATGTGTTTGTCATCTGTGGTGAGAGTGAGTTTAGGACTTGATGAACAACACCGCAGCGTCTCTCTATATAACAAGGTATTTGAAATGTTGTGCATATGTCTGCAGAATTAGCTTAAAATGTTCTGCACATCACTGAAAGATATTCACACACAGCCTGGTGGAACGTGCGCAGCGCAGAACATGTTAGGATATAAATTTGCATATGTGGACTCTTTGTACTGTCGCATGTTCTTCTATTCTGGCACCAAACAGCTGTCTGCTGTCTCTGGGAAAACAATACTGGCTTGGAGCATTAGTGTTGAGGGAATGACAGAGAAGTAGGGAAAGAGAGAAAAATGAAAAAGGACAAGAGAGGAGATAGAGAGATGACCAGAGAAAACATGTGGGTCACTTCACCACTGTCCAAAATGGTCTCATTTGTCCTCCCCCTCTTCCTCCTCACATGCCCAAAGGGCAAACTTGAGCTTTGCAGCAAGACAGCACCGCCTCTGTCAGGACAAGAGTAGAAGTGAGTATGAGGGCTGTTTATGGAGGCAGAAGTTAGTTATGGTTGGCTAAGGGTGTATGCTATAACTCACTGTGGTGGGGCGGGCTTGTCAGTGCTACAGCAGCTTGCAGCAGCGCTAATCAACACCTTGCTATTCACACAGCGAGCTAGAAGTCATTAACACATATTTAACTTATTTGCATATCTGTCAGAAGTTTTCAACAGTAGAGTCTTCTAATAAATACAAGATGGCTGACAGAAAGTGTGCACGAGTTAAAGTAAAACATGTGCATTACAGTAAGTTGTGCTTACTTTGTGTGTGTGAGCACCTCAACAAAAACATATCATTAGTAAGTTGTAGCCCTTACTAGCTTTATTCAGGATATTCTGCATAAAAGAATGGTCTTCTCTGGTTGGGTAGAAGTGGTAAGGCTGAATTTAACGGGCTACACATGAACAAGCAGTTAAAAGTTTTTAACTGGAACTAATTCTCACAAACTAACAGTGTAACCTGTGAACTTGTATCTCCCTAAAATGATGGACTCAAGGACTTCCTGATCACTTCATTCATTATAAAAGCTGGTCTATCACTTTGACCTGTTCTGCCAAAGCAGAACACTCTGGAACTCTCCCCCAAACCAAAGAACTGACTATTTTAAAAAACAAGTACAAAAACGTTAGTACCACTGGAACTAGCACACTGACTGTTCACCACACTCAGCAACATGACTCAGCCCCTGACACCTTTGCTTTCAACATGTACTCTGCCCTCTGCTTTTCACAGGTAAATTTGCTAAAATCCACCATCTTTACCTACTCCTACCAAATCCCTGAAATGGTGGCAACTGTAAATGTTGCAGGATCTCTACCCCCTCCATACAATTTTACTCTTTAACTTCATATTCTGACCGCTGGTGAAATTTTCTCCATTATTCAGAAATCTAAGTCCTCCAGCTGGAGTCATGATCCACTGCCCACCAATCATGGTTAAACTCTTTCATCCATCTTTTTCCTCACTCATCACTGGCACTATACACTCCCCCATTTCCTCTGCTTCAGCCCTCTTAAAACAGAAATAATCACTCCCATTCTCAACAAACCTTACAGCTGTCCTCAAACGTCTCTTTCTGTCAAAATTCTGGAAAAAAGTAAAAGTGGCACAGTGTCATATTCAATGGCATATGCTTACTGGGAGGGAACAATGTCAAATGTATTTGGGTGTGTGAGTGCAGGGTGGAGGGGTTATGTGGTCTGTATGGATGGTTGTGAGTATGGGTGAGGGTGTAGACGGGGGTGACTCCCGGGGCGTGCATCTGGTGCACTGGGGTGGTTGCTGGCCGCTGGAGGGTGGCGGTCTGGGCAGTCTGGCCTCTCGCGAGTGCTGATTGACCTCTCTGCCTGCGGGGTGGGGGTGTCTCATTTGGGCGCTTGGGGCCCTGGGCCGGCGCTCTGCCTGCCTTGAGCGGCCGGTGCCCGGAGGGGTCAGCGATTCCCGGCCTGGGCCCGCTGGGGCCCGTTCCCCCTGAGTATGGGCGGCTCTGGCTGGGACCTCCCTCTGCTGCCTCCTGGGCGGGTGCTGAGTTTGCCGCCGGGGTGAAGTGGCTGGGGTCCTTGTCCGGGGCTGACGGCCGTTTGCCCTGGTCTCGGGGGTCCTGACCTGCCTCTGACCTTTGGGTAGTGGGGGTCATCTTTGCATGATCACCTTTCTGTGAGCACCTTTCACCCCGTACGTTCTGCATGACGACACAATCACTGAGTTATGGTGAATACTCTGAGTTAACTTTTTCTCTTGATGTGTTTTATCGTGTCGGTCAGCATGCGTGTTTTTGCTTTTTGTTTACTCAGATATGACGCTTGTTTACCTCTGGCGCTCTTGGCAGT
>JBAMIG010000004.1:20159711-20178834 GCA_037177335.1 Kiunga ballochi
GGGTTTTCTCTGGAAATCAATTACCATCTCCTTTGTCTTGCTGGCATTTACTAGAAGGTGATTCTGCTCACACCAGTTGACAAAGTCCATGATGACCTTCCTGTACTCGCAGTCGTTCCCCTTGGACACACAGTACAGTAAATGTGAGATCATTTTAGTATACGATAATTTATCAGTGTGTGAGAGAAGTTTTCAGTTCTGTGTTTAAGAGACTATTTTATATCAGTGCTGAGGTTTTCCCATAATGTGTGAATGACTTGAATTTCACAAGAGTTAGTGAGAGGATGAATCTGAACAATGTCTCAAAAGGCCCCCTACATGGAATCAGCACTTTGTATTACTAAAGGGGAGAGCACTGTGAGAGCTAATGGGATACAGATTGACTCAGAGCCAGCTCCTGTACTGGAAGTAACCACATAAACATCATAGGTTACTCCAATAGGTTCTACAACATGATGATAATGTTTTGCTAATTGTTCTTGCACTTATCACGTCCATTTGCAGATGAGGTGAGTGAGGGTGAAGGATAAAGGAGGTGTGGCTCATGACACACTCTGGTCTAAAGACGGTGTTCAGCAGTAAACCTTGTGGAGAAACCATTTTACTTTTTTCCTGAGGCAACAAAAAGTATGATACTATGTGTTTAGGTACATTTGGTCTTTCTTTTAATTCATCATTGTTTAGTTCTAATCCTGGTTATTTAACAAAGATAACTGTGAGATTGGTTTTGATTGAAATAAATAAATACAATTACCTTTTGTGCATTAGTCTATTTAAGAACAAAAAATGTAATCACAGGCATCACAATGAACATAATAGATTTTTTTTTTGCATGAAATTTAGCTGATTTACATGTATACAGCTATTTTATGCATTCTGTTCATTTTATCTGAATCACTGGATGCATGGTAAATATACGGTATTCCATAGAAGCAGCGGCCTCAGTGGTGTACGTGGGGCTATGTTGAACAGAGCAGGGCCGGTCTAATAAGTCCCCAGGCTACGGCGGCCAGGCCTGTGGTAGGTGGATGATGGATCTCAGTGCCAGGGTACATAATGGTGGGACAGAGGAGCACTGGGGTGAAGGACAACACTCTGCCCTCTCTCCTTAATCAGATGCAGATCAAGCTAAAAGCAGCAGAGCAGCAAATCCCTCCTCTAACAGTGAGCCTCTGGACCACGCACAATCCTTTCTCCTTTTGCCTTTCCATACCATCGGTGGCTCCTCCTCCTGTCTTCATGCCTCTTTCCTTTCTTCTGATTGTCTTAGCAGCAGAGCTTAGGGAGCATCCCAGAGAAGGAGATAGATGCTTGAAGGCCTTTACAACAAAGATCATACAGGCTAAAGCCCCATGTACCTTGTTGATAACGTATTGATTTCTCTGCAAGCTGCTGTTTACGAATCACCTTGGTGGGGGTGACCCTGGAGACCTTAGGGCGTGAGGAAGGAGTATAGGGGGGTTGTCCAGTGGAGGATACAGACCTGATGTGAAAATGAAAAAGGGGCAGTGCTGAGAAAGGGATGGCTAGTAGAAGAGAGATGGGACGATGAGATGGGAATTGATTGGGGACAAACCTGTGTGTTAATTGAAGGGATGGATCAATGATGCTGGAATGTTGAATTTGGGGAAAGCAATGTGGGAGGCTCTGCTTGGTGATGATATGGCTGGACAACATAAGACCAAGCACACATGCATGACTGTGCTGCTGACACACTCAAATAAGCACCATCTCTGCTTTGATGCCGCTCTTTATTTTCTCCAGAAAGATTAAGGCCCCGGCAACTCGATGTCTTTAAGGAATGCTAATGTCATCTTCAACCTTGACTCTACTTCCTGTCCTCTGCTCAGAGGGTGGTGATTAACAATGAAGATAAAGCCGTTTAGAAGATAGTTCATGGGCTACTGACATGAGCAATGTCATTATCCCATTGGGATGGAAACAAGCAAGATAGAAACTTTCAAGTCCAATTTGTGAAATATTTTCGTCTCCCATCCTTTCCCACCGTCGTCATAGTGCTAAGGTTAAGTTTTTAGTCATCAGGATCTCTTTTATACCCATAATTTCATCTCTTTTTGTCCCAGGCAAGCCACAGCACTGAAATGTTAGCATAACATGGTTTACCTCTATATTTCTGAGTCATTACCATTGTTCTACATTTGGGTTGTTAGGAATATAAGGGTTTAAAAAAACATTTAAATTCAAATCATCAAGTTTTCATAATCAAGATTTACACTCTCTGGTCTTTGAGGGCTATCGTCCTGCAGGTTTGAGATGTTTGCCTGCTGAAACACACCTGATTTAGTATAGACTGCTGCCCTGGCAGCCTGACATCAGATAAGCAAAGAAAATGGATGATTGGATGAGATATTTTTCTTAAATTTGCGTAATTGGTCACTTTTAAGTACTAAAGTGACTTATGAGAAAGAATAAAAAGAAAATACATCAATAACAGATAGAAGAATGAAAATATTATTTGCTGCTTCAAACAAGAATCCAATTCTTTGTGTTTTTACTATATATCATAATAACTAAGTACATCATACATCAAGAATAAGAACAAAGCAAAGACAAGAAAAAAGAGAAAGATCCCCATCTCCCACTATTCCTCCTTTTCTTACATCTTGTTGTCAGAAATCTAATTTGTAGCCACAGTCCACAGAACCACCTGATAACATACTGTATGCAGCATGCAAATATGACTCTGCTGTCGGCACCTGGAGACAGAGCGAGTGAGGTAGAGAGAAAGAGATTGCCTTGGAGGATTAATGACATCATTCTGTATGCACCTCTGGACTCAGAGACCGCCAGGATATTACCCACCTCTGACATAGAGGAATAATGTTGGTTCTATGAAGGCACAATGTTCAGGAATCTATCTCTTCCTGTTGGCATACAAAAACGTAATGGGACTGGTTCATCATCAGAATGCCGTGTCAGGTTTTGGGGAAAAAATATAAAAAATGTGGCATTTTGAAAACAGATGAGTCTGAGGCTGCAGGATAGTTAGAGTGTACTGCCTGGGTTGATGGCAGTCTCACTAATGGCAGTTCTGCTTGCTAGAATCACAATACAGTATACAGCAAAAGGATAAGGTGTGTGGTGAGTTTTATTCACATTGAACAATGTTATTCAGTATTTAAGCTTTGATGTGTTTATCAAAGAGGCACAGAAGACAATAGCTGTAAAGTCATGTATGTGAAAGATGTATGAGTGATGTCCATCTTAGTCCCTCTCTCTCTTGGAAAGGAACCCATTTAGCATTTAAAGCATTTTTTTAAAATATTTATTATAATGTAATTAAGTACCGCATCAGTTTATAGGATCAACAGCTTTTATAATTTGCTGAGAAAATCTTTTTAAATTTTATTTTGAAATAGTCAAAATTTGTTGCCTCTCATAGTCCTTTCTCAAGCATTTTGTTGATCCATTTGGAAAACATAGTAGATTAAGGAAAGATGGTTGGAGGAATCTGAATGGAAATTACTGCAAAGTTAATCTGACTACACAGTGTATGATGATGACATGTAAAATAAAAACAGGCCTTTAATTAGCTGGCTTGATAATTATTATTATGCATAAAGAAGTGAGTGATGTTTCCATGTCTCTGGCCTGATCACAGCCCTCATTCTCTGCTCAATTTGATTTACATTCATTTTTATTTACTGTTTTATGCTCCTGTTATTTCCTAAGACTTATTAATGGAACCTCAGGATTTGTTTACTAAACATATTTTCTGTGCAAAGCCTTCTTGTAACCATATAATACACTCTAGCATCTTGAGCTGTCAGTAATATTTTAGACCCACACTTGAAAAATGCATCCCTATAATGAAATAAGTATCTCTCTGCCGCCACAAAGTCCACTTGAATTAGGATGAAGGTTTACAATCATTACACATGAGTACTGGATTAAAAAATTTAGCATTTAAGGGAATATTATTTAAAATACAGAATATTCAATGTTCCGTCCCTAATGCATAAATCTGAGATGATGGAATGACTCTCAGGTGCATCGGCAGCTGCATGATAATAATAAGCAATAAATCGGTAGACAAGCAGTTAATGCATGTTAGAATTCAGCAGGAAAATGACTGAAGGGTTAAAACCGTTTTAAATCTAAAGACTTTTGTAATCTAATAAAGGGGGGCTTTGTGAGATTTGTTAAGATGTGGAAGTACACGTGTCATCGGTGATGAATAAATGAAAGTAGCACGTAGCACAAATAAAAAGAAAAGTTTTCGGGTTTAAATAAAAACTCTTTCACGATTAATATAAAAATCTCTGACTTCCATTAGATCATAAAGCAATATGTGAATATTATATATTAACATTGGAGGTTTTAGTGAAGGTCTGCAAAATGACCCGGTTAGCACCATCTATTCACAAAATATTTTAACTGGAGGACCTCAGGTTTTAAAAAGCCTTCACCAGCCTTAGTCTACATGTGGATTTGTCTTTTTTTAAGTAATTCAGGTTAAGTAAAATGTCATCAATCTCAGAACCTTAAATTACTTTTTTAATTATTCATATTATTCAGATATTTGTTCAGCTACTTCTTATTACCTCTGCCAAGGCATCGATTTGTATGGCTGACTATCAGTAATATTATTTCAAATGTTATGGATGGATTTTGATAAAAGTTTTGAGAAAAGGAATGAAGAACTGCCTGGATCCAGGACCTATTAAAGAATTCTTCCCCATGAGGAGCAGGGATGACTCTGCTATGACAGCTTCTTACTCAAACATACACGCACAATCATTGGCAAAAACAAATAAATGTGTAGGGTTTGATAGAGGTCTACACTCTGAATGGTTCTTGTTAATACTATTTTTTTACATGATTTCTCTGATACAGGTAGATTTTTTTGTCCTGCCATTCAGACTAGTTAACTAATTAAAGTCTAAATGATAGTCAGATTTGATGACGTACCCCAGAGCAGTCCCTGTCAGGTAAGTTTGACGCATCACTGGAAAAAAAAGAAAGATCAAATAAAAGATCTTCTGACTTCTCACTTTCCCTGTTTCTCAAATTATCACACTAATAATCAACTCAGTGCTCTCATGTGTCCTCTTACAAAGGAAACTGCCTGTACATTTATGGTTTGCATTTGGGAAGGGAATGCCTCGTCTCTCTTTTTCACACGCACACACTCACGCACACACCCACACACACATCTATCCTGTTTATCCTGTCCTCTGTACCTAGAGGCCCCTGGTTTCAAGGCCAGTGAAGACCAGCCTAGAGTGCATAAGCTGTCCTATCCTGTTTCAGGCCCCTCATAGCCACCACATCTGTTTAATGCATACATCTTGTCATGAGGTCATGAGGTGGGAATGTGACAGGGAGCAAAAGAGGCACTGGACATTTAGATCATTATCACCTGTGGCCATTGTGAATCATAATAAAGCCAGATTTGTGTGTTTTGAATGTGTTACTATTTTCAAGAAATACAGTTGTAACAGTGATAAATAAACTCTGTCTTTAGCATTTAAGAAAGTGCTTTTGTGCTGAAACAAAATTCAGACAGGTAACACAACACTTGACCTGGCTTTGGTAGGAAAATCACCCTGTTCCCCATTCAATGGGGCATATGTCATTTCTTGTTGTGATCCAGAAGTGCACTGAGGAAAGAAGGGAGCATTTTTCACCCCAGGGTCTACGCCTGAGACATAATGAGACCTGCCCGGCCAAAGGCCCTTTTTTGGTTTCCATCAAACAGAGAGGAGAATGGGTCCCAGAGGACGGTATCGGTGTCCGTACAATGTTCTCTGGACTGACTAAAGAATGCCAAGAACAACACAGCGGGTTAAATGCTTAGGACCTGGAGAGGAAATTATAAGCTAAAACCACTAGATCATAGACATTTCCAAGTATTTAAGGCTATTAATCTGATGAATTCCTTAATGGATAATATTAGGGTTAGATAGCTACTGGTTTTACTTCATCTGCCTGTCTGAATAGGGACGCAAATCCACACAAATGTACTTGATACAAACACAGATTAGAAAACATACATGTGTCAGCACACATAACACAGAATGCTGCACATCTCTTGTTTAAAATGGACACCATTATACAAAATAGCAAGAGCAGCAGCTTTCCAGATGCAAACACATGCTCACTTATTACACAGAGTATGCTATACAGAACTTACAGTATGTCTTATCTAATTGTTGCACACTGCCACTCTCTGGTCTGTGAGAGGTGCTGCTGCGTCTCCTCTGTCCAATGTCTTCATGAACACAAAACTGCTTCTGCATGCTATTGTTGATCTAAAATTAGACATACAGTAGGCATCAACTTCAAAGGCTGGTTAGATTTTTAATCATTGACAAGTAAATAAAACCTGTCATTCTCCTAAAAACATGGACAAGTCTTCATTAAGAGTCAAACTTTTGCCTGCTTGAGAAATGGAGCCGAGATAACCTCATGATGAACAAAAACAAGGAGGGTGAGAAAAATTGTTAAATGAAGGACAAAGGATGGTAGAAAGAGTGAAGGGCAAAAGATGTGAGGAGAGACAGGGAGAGACAGAAAGTGAGAAGGTGAGAGAGCACACACTGTGTGACATGTGGACAGATGGTGGCCACGCTGCATAGTCACTGAGACACATGCGATAGCCATGAACCATGGTGGAGTCTCCCACACCCACGCCTCTACAGTTGACACCTTTCAACATTCTTGCAATGTGAGAGTGCGGGATCGGAACAGGATGCATGGACAAGAAACTTTTTGTTTTTCTGTGTTGTAAGATTTTAGATCTGCCTTTTCTATGTAGATAGATGGAAATGACTTTTCAGTATGAGAATCAGAGTTAAACTAGAAATCAGGAGCCTTCAGAAGCTTCACTTCTCAGAAAGATTTAGTTTCTCTTGCGGTGACACCATCAGGTCCAAACACTATGATAAAGCTAAAAATGTGATGATAGCTGCAGAGCGTTTGGGAATATCATTCAGTAAGAACTCCTGTGGTGAACTAGTTGCCATGCTGCTGTGATGGTCAAACTCAGCCAAAATTAAGGCTTTTGTGTGAGAATGTATTTATTCATAGTTTTAGAAAATTGTAAATCTGGGTAAACATGCTGTTATTTGCTCATTATGTCAATAATGTAATGCACAGCACAGTCACAAAGCATTCAAGTAGTTTTGCTGCTGAGCTTTAAGAAACAAAAGCTAGCTAAAAGATGTGAGTACTTGTCACAAATATCTCAGCAGTTACACCTCTTCAACTATTTTATTTGAAAAAAAGATGTTTCAAATTATTTTACATGAACTACAGCTACAAGTATTAACTAGCAATTATTCCAGGCCAAATTAGTTTAACAGCAACCAGGAAAACTTGGATGACCTCTACAGACTATTGCATTAAATTCTTACTACATAGGTAAATTAAAAATAATTATTGTTACTATACACTAAGAAAAGTATATTATGAAATAAACTGGACAGGTCATTCAAAGTATTTTAAAGCTTTTGTTTTGGTGGGTCAATTATCCACTGGATGAGGACACTGCACCCCACCCAATGTCACAATAACCAAAAATGACATGATGTTCCAGGTTCCAAAAGGAAACAATGATCACTTTCCCCGTCATTATTTATCCTCTTTATCATCTTTATATACTTACTGCAGAAAAAAAAGAATAATTAGATATTAAAACTAAAGGATTTCAAAATGCCAATCCAAACGATTAAATCTTTATGCCGATGACTTCCTATTATACTTATCGGTCCCACGAAAAGTGATTACATTCCAAATACTCAACAAGTACTTCAAATCTACAAAAAACTTGAAACTTTTACTGCATTGTCAGTAGCACTATAGCAAAAATACATATTCATTCATCTGAACACTACATTTTGTGCCATTTTCTGTCTTGTTCACAAAAAAAAATCAAATATTTTTTGCATTTTTGACTTTTGTTACTTCACAAAGCCCCAAATAAGAAACCCTTGGGGGATTGAAAAGTACAATACTTTGTTAGAGCTGAAGCTTTGTGATCTTCTGGTCTATGTTTAAATGGCACCACATTAGGTTTCACATTGTTTCAATAAAAGAAGGAAAACAGAAATACTAAACAAATTAAACTGATGAAAGCAGAAATTTCAGAATACCTCTACATAGTTGGCTGTAGCATTAATGAATGACTTTAGCAGGTTTCATCCTTTTTTCTTTTCTTCTCCTTTGCTATATGTCGTTTTCACCTCATCCAGCCTTCTCTCCCTCCCAATTCTTTTCCACACGCCTCTTTCTAGGCCTGTTTTC
Organism: Kiunga ballochi; assembly: GCA_037177335.1. Taxonomy (NCBI): domain Eukaryota; kingdom Metazoa; phylum Chordata; class Actinopteri; order Atheriniformes; family Pseudomugilidae; genus Kiunga; species Kiunga ballochi. The sequence goes on from JBAMIG010000004.1 coordinate 20,167,980, forward strand.
CTTCTATTCCCCCCTTTCATCACAGCAATGCAGGTTGGTCTGCTCGGCCCGTTGTGTTGTTTAATATGCACAGCCCATTCTCGCTTCTTTATTATTGTCCCACTGGCGGCAGAGGCCCCTTTCTTTGGCCAGACAATGGGCGGCGTCTTGACAGAGAGCACGGTGGTCATGTCCCATTTGCAACCCCGTGCTATCTCTCTATCCTGCCCCCCTTCTCCTCACCCTTTTCAATAGCACCCTAATACTGTTACAGGAGAGAAAGACCTGGGAGCCTTCAATACGCCTCAAGCCTCAAGGGCCACAGCTATATACATACTATTAGCATAATTATAGCCTGGGAGAGAAAAACAGAGGGGGAAAGACAGATAGAGAGAAAGGGAACGGGAGGTGGCCAAGGTGTTTGTTATGTGACAGTAGTCACGGAAAGACATTCTTATGAAGACACTGGAATATATCTTGTTTTGGATTCACCCTGATCTAATCTTTAGTTGGAATAGTTCACTCTGGGCAGTAACTCGTGGGTGGGCAATTCTCCTGCTAGTACCATGGTTCCCTGACTTTGAACTTGAACTTGAACCCTTGGGGTCAAGCAGATTGCAATTGAATTGGAGAGGGCTTCCCCTTGGAAATTGGTCTGGTAAATGCAAGCTTGAGCAGATGTGGCCCTGACTACTTGTTTATATGTAAACATTGCTTCCTACTTGGATGTGCTATACCACCAAAATAATTTGTTTTCATTTATTCACATATAATAAAGGTTTGTCTTAAATAGTTTATTTCAGTCTTCAGTGTATTTATTTTCTCTGAGGTATTTGTATTCCATTATTTTGTTTATATGTCATTTTGTGCACATGGTGTGGAGACTATTTTGTGCCTTTGTTGCTGCTGCTGTTGTATTGTTCAAATATTGTTTTAACCATTGCTTATTGACTTGCTACCTGTGTCGATAGAAACCATCAACAAACCGTTCTCGTTATTACCATCATATGACCCTTAAGGACATTTTCAGAACCTGGGAGTCGTCTGTAACTAACAAATAATGGGGTAAGTGGCATGCCAATGTGTACTAATAATGAAGATTGGCTCTGAGTATGATATTTTTTATTTTGTGTATCATGTCAGTAAGAGCTAAAATCTCTACAAACTGATTGTACAGCTGCATTACAAACACAGTTTTTCAACCCACAGTCATAACAGTCATATTTTGCCTTTCATATAGCATCAACTGCACACTACACAACAGTTCCATGAGGTAAAAGGATGATCCTTTCTCCACCCACAACATATCTTTGCCAAGGAAAGAATTACATAGCAATAGAAAGAGCGAACTCCTTACTACCACTGGCCCAGTCATCCTGTTTTAGGGGCGGCTTTAAAGCATGTCACAAGACCTCATGCATAGTAAACAGTGTGGCCTCCATGGCTGACTGGTGAGCAATTTGCCTCGTAGATTGCCTGGCCCCGGGGCCTTGGAGCTATGTTTATGTATGAGCCCTCCTGTTTCATATGTATCGGCCCCAGATCATTTTCTGGTCCCTCCCTCCTCCCTGTTTTCTTCCTAGCAGAACTGATGGCATACACTTTGAGATACAAGCACACATACAAACACATAGAGAAATGTGCACAGAAACACACACATATGTAGCCCAGACAGACACATAACGTAAACATTAAGAGTGATGACCTGCACAAGGGGTGACACTGTCCCAGTAGATTACACTATTGTCAATACAAATAGAAATTTACTATACATGTGTCGCAGCTGCTACTGCTTACCATAGCAGTTGTATTTCGCGGGGTGACTTAAGATGTATTAGGAGCATGTTGTTTGTGATGGTTTTCTCATTTCAGCTATTTCAATACACATCTGACTGCATTTTCTGCAGCATGTTATAAATAAACTAGTTTGGTTCCATGTTGGAGATGAAACATTCAGACTTTTAAGCCCAGCATCATCAGCAGCTCTTTAAAGTGCAATGATATGATAATCCTCTCGGGTAAAGATATTTACAAACATCTCAGAGATTTTTTTTAAAAATTCTTTTATTAGCTGCGTATGTTGCAATACTTTATGCAGAAATTTGTACATTTTAATACATGTATAAAAATCCGAGTTCATTTACTTTTCATTGCTACCCTATTATTCCTGATTCCCGTTTTCTACATTTACACCACTCCCTCTTTATTGCTGGGTCGCTCATTTATTATTTGGATACTGCCACTCAGCTTATCTCTGTTTAGTAAAAGACCCGATATAGTTTAAAGATGCACTAAAGACATCTTTCACTAGCAGAGCAATGCTCTGCTTAAGACCATCATACAAAATATTTACAACATCAAAAGTCTGGCTGAAGATGTCCTCTACGTGTCAGCTAAGGGCGAAGCTTCTCCAAAGGGCCTGATATGTAATGGGTTTCACAGGACACAATTTGTTTGATATGAAATGATCCTCAGCAGACACAAAGTGGCCCCCATTAGGAGCCAAGCAGATTAGTGCAGTCCTCTGAGGGTCCGTGGCTCAGTGTCAGTGGTGAAGGACCCTTCTTATCTTTCATTAAGCACACACAGCAGGGCAGATTCACCAGTCCAAGACGGGAGGAATGGGTTTGGGTGGGGAGAGCTCTGAAAGCATATAGAAGGAAGAAAATAGAGATTGCTGGCGTTTAAAAAAAAAACAACATTTCCACATATCGTGGGGCATCTTTAATTCAATGCTAGAAGCAAAGAAGCTGAAGGGAATTCACGACATCTTTCTCTGCAAATGCCAAAAGTGACCAGCAGGCACAGAGTAAATGAGGCTGAACACAAACAGACACACATATGCTTACATAGAAAAGTGTGTGAAAGCACACAAACTTGTGAATACAAGCAGGCTCGTGAAGGCACAAATGAAATAGAGAGGCACACGTGTATGCATGTACTAGCAGCAAACATATGCTAAGTCTTGCATAGAAACAAACACAAATCACAAAATTGAACCCTACTCAAGAGACACACTGGGGAATACCACTTTTCACACACATACATCCACACACAGCAAAAAGATGGCAGAATGCCATATGGGTTCATGCCTAATCTGTGTTTGTTAATGGTTGGCATGTGCTAATTACTGTCACCATGCACCCGGGGCACTTTGCTGGCCAATCACCAAGTAGACTAGCCTCTGACCGGCCAATCTCTAGCCAGTCTAGCCTCTGTACCAAAAGGGCTTCTGGGAGAGGGGACTTTCAGCCGCAGTGAAATTGGCCTTGAAACAGTTGTCTCCTAGTGAAACATTGTGTCTGAGAGAAGTAGAAGAGAAATAGTGATGGAAAGAAAGACATGGCAAAGCTTGTGAGTTGGAATGCGAAGGGAAGAGTGCTTCAATGTGGCTACGTGTGCACGTGTGCACATGTGGCAGTAGGAGTATGTGAGCTCATCCAGCTATGTGTGTGTGTGTGTGTGTGTGAGAGAGAGAGAGAGCAGCAGACGACAGAGTGGAAAGGAAAACAAGGCCTGAATGTGCGCCAAGTAAACCACTCTACAGGCTCAAAGGCAGTAGTAATCCAGTGTTGACATGGTAATAGCTATGAGCTTAGTGTCAATTAGACAGAAACAATATGCTTACTCTGCTGGAGTAAGTGGATAGTACTTTTTAGGTTGAGAAACCCAGCAAAACTGCACTAAAACTGAAATTAGACTATGAATTTGAGATTTTTGTACCAATTTAAAATCCACACTGGTTGTGACAACCATCAGGTTTGGATTCTACAACAATTTTGACCAGGCATCATATTCTACCCTCAGAGGCTAGATGGCCTTATTACATCTCTGTCACTCAGATAGTGTTTCTAGGCCACAAAAAACTCCAACCATGTAGACCTCCATCATTCAGCATTGGTGAAAGAAGAGAGATACAAAGGGTGAAACCTCCTTTGAGATCACTGGAACGGCCCCGGAGCAATATGAGGAAGGTGGTGCATATGTCTATCAGTGTGTGGGTGCATGAACAGCATCTGTGTATATTTGTGCAAATGGCTGCTTTGCTCATCTGATAATGCCATGAAACCAAATGAGGTTAGAGGGTATGAGGGGCAGCTATACTTGTGTTTAGTTAACATATTATGCCATCCAACATTGCAGTGAGAATCCATTTTCATTGCCAGATAGACATCTGCACACAAACAAGGTGTGTTTAAAGGTGCACATATGAGCATAGATGGAAAGATTTTCTCATTTAAAGTCATTAAAGAAAGTTGTTCTGTCAAATTTCAATATCTGACAGAGGTTCTGTTGGTTGGCAATGTGTGGCAGTTTCAAACACCAAGAAAAAAATGCTGTGATGTTCATAAAGTGTTTAACTAAAATATTTGTTTTTTTTAATATAGTTATATGTTCTGTAGGATTTTTACACTAACTTGATCATTTCTAAAATGATTTTTTAATGAAAAACAAGATTTTAATCATCTTGACAAATAATATCCTTCAAGGGAAAATTGAGCTGTTTTTAATTGAAAAAACAAAAACAAAGTCAACACTGTGGATGAGAATCCAAACCTGGTTCAACTAAGGACCGGTTCCAAATGTTCTAAAAGATCCAAATCGTGTGCCACAAGGCTTTTTAATACCTATGCAGTCAGGTCAGCTGACCAGCTTACAAACTACAATGAAACAATGCTGGACATGTGTTTTGCTGGAAAAAAAAAACAATCCAGAGAATGGATTGAGGAAAATGTGACATACATGGCAATGAAACAATGGTACATAGCATTTTAACATGGCAGTCTACGGGGATTGACTTCCTTTTGGAGCCCCTACAGAATGATGGGTGAACAGAATAGATCCTGGCATCTTCCATACCAGGGTCTATTGTGTTCCAGGCTCCTTATGCAAGTAGAATACAGGCAGGGCATTGATGTGAAGCTGCATTTTTTTTCTTTATTCAACGATCAGATGAACAGAATAACTTCCTGCTTTCTGTAGATGCCAGAGAGTTCATCACTGCGAGCTTTCCTCCTGCTGGTGAAAATATAGTTATTCTGTCTGGAGGCCATTAGCTTCTCTTTAAGTTAGCACAACTCACCTTTAGCCACAGGTGTGTATATGGGTTATAGAGACTTCAGTAAGCTGCACTTGGTCATATGTTAAAACAGTTATGTTGGGTAGCGGGGTTTATTTTGTCATGTGCTTCCTGTAATTTGGGACATGCATAATTTAGAAAGCGGAGGATAAATAATGTCCTGTCGTGTAAATAAGACACCCAACTGTTTAGTTGTTAAATAAGGTGTAAAAGCAGGTGAGACATTGCACTGATGTAGTAACTGGCAACACTTTAGAATTATGCATCACTCATTTGCTTATTTGGTGATTTTCTGATAAAAGTAGTAGTACGGGATTGATAAACAAGCATCACAATACAGTGCTCAGCATTTCACTGTAATTTCACAGTTTATGCAGAAGAACAGAAAACTGTGGTTCACCCCTCATTCTCAAAGGGCTCCAGAAGCAGTCCATCTCCGTAGACTTTAATGGTAAAATGGCAAAAATCTTACAGTAGAAATGTTTAGATTTTAGTGCAGATACCTACAGCCTGGTGCAAAAACCAGGTATACACTTTCTACTACCACTGGTGACACTGCAGCATATGTGAATTTCAAAGTACCACAACTTCTCGCTACTTTGTGCAATTTTCCTCATTCTAGCAGCTCCTGTTCCAATAAATATGTCTATTGTTATGGTGCTAAAAGGGCTAATCATTCAAATTACATGAAAGCTCTGTGGGTGGGGGTTATAACTTATCCCTCCATAAATAATTTAATTTAAAAATCCAGCATAGTTAGTGACATGCTTTAAAAGACAGGTATCTGATATGTGGCAGAGTCTAGCACAACAGGGTTTTTTTATCCATCTAATAGCATGCCTTAGCTTTAGCCACCTACCTCCCATTTGCTACTAGCAGCAGGCAGCCTGGTGTTTGATAGATGTCAGTCATCCCCTTCACACTCACAGTCCCCTCTCAGCTCCACCTCTTTGGCCATTTTTGTGTTTTCAGTTGCTAAGAAACATACGGATGACATCACAGAGGCTTTTATACAGTCTATGGTTAATGCATGCTATAAAATAAAAAATAAAAAAAACAGAAAAAAAACCTCCACTAAACCCACACAACAAAGCCCTCTAAAATCACACACAGAGCCCTGCTTGCATTCATGAGTGATAATCCATCTAAGCTCACCCACTGAACTCAAGCAGTATTTGGTGAACAAGGGAAAAAGTAGGATGGGCCAATGCTAATCAGCTGTCTTATTAAGATAACTGGTGGGCAAGGTCCAAAATGCAGGCTGGCTGTGGTAAATTGACCCGGGACAAATCAGCAGCATGTCATTCAGCACCACAGCATACTGCACTACCAAGCATACTTGCTCACCATGCAAAAACACACAGGTATCAACATGAATAATAAATAAATAAATAAATGAATAAAAACACACAAACTATGTTTGACTCATCAAATCAGCCACCAGCCAGCAAACCCACACATAGTAAAGCTGCTTGCAAGCAAGTAACCAACCAGTCACCAGCAATCTGCCACGCTGTAGAGGTTTGTGAGGATCCCAGCAACAGCCAAGAAGGAAAGGAGGTGCAGTCCTTTGAACAGGGGTGCCCACGTCCGGTCCTTAAGATCTACCATCCTGCAACGTTTAGATGCAACTCTTGTCCTACACAGCTGCATCCAATGAAAAACTCATTAGCAAGCCTATGCTGCACTGGATGACATGCAGGAAAGGGAATCAGTTATTTGATTCAGGTGTGTTGGAGGTTGCATTGAAAAGTTGCAGGATTGTAGAACTCGGGGACCGGACTTTGGAACCCCTGCCTTAGAACTTAGACCTGACAGATGAGGATCTGCCCAGAAGGAATTTGATGCCGCCCTGTGGTCTGTCCACACATCCACTCAGCCACTGTGGTGTATACCCTAGTATATCTATGGCGTTATCCATCCATATATCATGGAGGGGGCGGGCTGGAACCAATCCTAGCCAGAGTACCCAGAGAGAACCCAGGCTAACACGGGAAGAACATGCCAACTCCACACAGGTCACGGTTCAGACCTCTCTCAGGTGAGGCTCGAACCATCAACTTTCTTGTAGTGAGGCGACAAAGCTAACCAGCTGCACCAACGTGCAGCCATCCTGGTATACAAAAAATAAAAAATAAAAACCTGCATATGAACATGAAATTTCTGCCTTTCAGTACAAATGTAAACTTTCACAGATGATGCCAAACTGTGTCAACACTTTATTTTTAAGTAATTGTTAAAAAATGTGTTCCAAGAAAAACTTTTTTTCCCTTGTAAATATCTACAGATAAATGTTTTGTATTGCACCTGCAATTTGACTGTTACCTTATGTTTCTCTGGAAAATCCTCTAACATGCAGGGTACGTACCTATTTTATCTAGCACTGCAATGACTTATACACTTATAATTGGTTTTCACTGTTTTATTTTCACATAAACTCCTTGTGATGCTTGTTGTATTTTCTTAGAAGCTTTAGCAGAATGAATGCTTCCTTATAGATGTAGCAGATGTTCAGTTTTTTTGTTGAGGATTTGTTACATTTGCTGTGGCCTGTTTACTACTTTCTGTTTTTGCTTTCCTTTTGCATGTTTCTCCATTTTTTTCTTTCTCAGTCCTTTCCTTCTCTTGTTTCTTTCTCTCTGGTTTGGTCCAGTAGTTGCAACCTGTAATGGGAAAAAAATATACTATTGACATAAAAAATCTAATAAAAAATTACATTTAAGAATCAATGGCACCTCATATCCAAGAATCCTCTGGGCAGGTAAAAATATTTAAAAAAAGAACAGATAAAAGAACAAAAAGGCAATTATAATTATCATGAAACAGTCTTTTTTCCAGGATAATAATTATTTCTATGTCATTAGATGCAACTCAAGCACCAACAGTTTATAGTTTATAGTTTTCCGTTCCAATTAACCCATTTTAACCATCTTTAAAACAATGAAGGCCCATCTAGGTCTGTTTTAGGATGGCAGTAGCAGCTTTACAATCTGAAGATCATTAGGAATTCATGTAAACATGTCCTGATTAATCTCTGGGCAGAAGACTAAAATATCAACACAAAGTTTAACTGTTTGTTTTGCATATGTCATAGTGTCGAACAACTGCTGACATAAACGTCCTGACACTAACTAATGTGTGTTGGTTCTAATGGCAAAGTGCTGCTATCAGCTCAGTTCAGTTCTGCTGCTCACTTTTCTTCTCGTAGACATCAGGAAACACCTGCTCCTTTCCTCTTTATTTTCTCTCCCTCTGCTTTATGTTTTTTTATAGCCCAGACTTGTCGTCTTTTGGAAACGCATGACTTCTGTGTCTGTCCGATCGCATTATATGGAGGCTGCGCCGGGTTATGTAACTCGGTTCCTACCCACCCAGTGCAGGTGTGGACTAAACCATTTGTACCAGGGGTTTGAGAAAACATCCATCATTACTGTCAATGGGGCGCAAACTATAGCTGAGTGCTTTTTTTTATTTTACAAATCAATCCAAGATTTACTTTCTTCTGACTGTTTTACGATAATAGCAGCTCGTTTCTCACTGCTGGATGGTTAACCAGCATCAAACCAGAGCACAAACATCGGATTCAAGCCCACCACCATATACGAAACCTGGCAACACGTCTGAGTTTCTCTTAACAAAACTGAAGAAACTAAACATCCAGACAATGTTGTACTGTCATGTTGACAAATGATATAAAGGCTTTTTTCTCCTTTAATATGCCTAATTGTTCCAGTTATATAAAGTCCCCAAATGTTGAATTGCTAACAGACATATTTGGCATGATGGACTCATTTACTTATTAGGTTTGGAGTTGGTGAGGATAGTTGTCAGATTTCTGTGATTCATAACAGTAAATAATTAAATAAGCACATCTGTTCATGAACAATTATCCTCAGTAGAAACTTGGTAAAGTCATGAGGAAAAGGAAGAGGAATTATTTGGTGCAGTTTTATGGATTTAGTGTGAAACAAAGTAAAAATGCTGTGTAATTCTCTTTTAATCTGCTGGAGCTCTGTGGACTTTCCCAGCTCCCATGAGAGGTCAGGCCCAGACTGGAGAGGTTTCAGTTCATCACAGGACTAATGCAAAGAGGCTTTTTGGCCATTTCAAATCATAAATTCACTTAACATGCATTTTAGAGCAAATCAGGGGAGGAACTGGAGCATGGAGAAAATTATGCAGACACAAGTAAATAAAAACATAAACCAAAATAAGATGACCAAAAACACCCTAAAAATGTAAAGATTTAAAAAATTGCACTTAATTACTTATTTTTCTTTTTAATCTCAGATAAAATTTCTTAGTAAAGCCTTTAACTTTATGTATAGCCTATACATTAAGTTAATTATTTTAGCACATTGAAAGATTAGTAAAGATAAAGCTGTCTTTAGATTAGTCATTTATTGTTTTTTATTAATATGATGTATTAATGAGGAAACCCCAATTGTGCCCTCTTTATTTTATGGTCAGCGAACAACCAACCACTCACTCTGCACATGCGCATTAAATTGCCACAACCGGATCCCACAGAGCTTTTCAAAATAAAACTATTCGGGTAAATAGACCTCAGTTAAATTTGAACATATTCAGTAATATCCATTTACATTTTCCTGTAAGTGACATGTCTTCAACCTTCAGTTTCAGCCATTACAGGGAATATTATTGTTATTTTGTCAATCTTCACATAAATAAAACTTGAGGTTCATATGAAGTGCTGTAGTTAACAAATAAGAAACACCATTAAGAGCACTTTCTGAGCAACACAAGTATTAAACACTGGTTTTATTTTCTATCTTTTGCTTTCCCCGGCTTCAGATAAAAATTAAAGAGGCATTAATCACAGCGCTGTAAGTTAGCACATCAGTAATAACATTGTTCATCATCTCAAAATAAAGTGCTAAAAATACCGTCAAGTCATCAGGTGGCTGCAGAAGATAACGCAGTTGTGCAGACCTCTTTCCTCTTATTTCTTCTTCAGCCATTTGCAGAGAAAGCTGCCCTCATCTGTTGTGACCTGCAAGGCACAGATGTTGATGGGAGGCACTGACAACTTTTTATAGGTTCCTGAGAGAGCATCCAACCACTGCAGGGGACAGTCATCAGTACAGATGTTGGCTTCTGCTCGGCACCGTTGGCAGCTCTCCAGACTCTATTCCATCTTTTTCCAAATCAGAAAGATGAAACTAAACTCCAGAAAGAGAATGCTTCTCCATTTTTTCTGATCTTGTTTCTGATCCTCAACTGGAGATTAGCTACTCTTCTGGGCTTTACTGCTTGGAACATGATCTCCAGCCTGGTTCACACCTGAATGGATAAATGAATGAATACTAAGTGCAGCAAGCTGTTTTATTTGACCTATTAATTTTTTAAAATTGTGACACATTTTCTGTTGCAGTTTTTATGAGTGAAAAGTGCTATATAAATAAAGTTTTATTTGATATATTGGGCTCATTAGATCATTACCTGTCCCCTCTTTCCTCTTGGAAGACTTTTCAAATCCTTGAAAGTGAGTCCAGTGCTGTGGCCACCATGTACCATGTCTCGTTTGCAGCAGTATGCTGTACTGCCAGTTTTCTCTGGAAAGCATTCTTAAATGTTACCATGTAAGTTTGATAATCATCAGGGATGTCCATGATATTGTCTAAATGGCAAAAAAGCAGGCTTGACAGAGCAAGAGACGTAGGCCTCATCACAAACCTGCAAGAGTGGATCATTTAACAGTGTTCTGCCATGCAGATTGAGTTATTAATGTTTTATTGTTAAAAGGTTACATGAATGCATACGTTCTATGAAAGT
>JBAMIG010000004.1:20207221-20235983 GCA_037177335.1 Kiunga ballochi
GGGCCCGACCCAAACCGAGGGATTTCGGGAAAGTTTTCTCTGACTCCATCTGGAGGTTGGGAAGTTGGGTGGAAAAAAAGGAGACGGAAAAAAAAAAAAAAAAAAAAAAAAAAAAAAAAAAACCACAGGCAAAAAAAAACCTCCTTGGCGGAGGTAGCAATACTTGTTATTTCTGCTAACCATTTATTATCTTATGAATCATAGATTTAACATACTTTTACATATTGCTTTTGCATCCATATGAAAACTTATGGGAAAGGGTAAAAAAAACCAGATGAAAATCCACATGCTCGGTTTACTAAGCTGTAACACCGTATTACAATCCTTTCACATAAAAGATGGAACTGTGCGCCCTGTGCTTATTTCAGTACCACAGAGAAGGACATTATTGTGTGCTGTTAGCTGTCCCATCAGGCACAACCTCATTGGGTTGTTGTATTTATTGAAACATCCTTATAAGATGATCTTCTAATAGAATCAACAACATTCAGTGGTACAACATCTCTGGGAGAAATTTGCTGACCACACACTCCTTGCTCATTCAAAGCTCCTGTATTATTCCAATCCTAGTGTCACAGCAGCTCTCTGGGTATATTTCCCTGCTGATCTGCTTCACCTGTCCTCTCCCTGTACTCTTTTGCTTGGGTGACGCCAACCTCCGGTCCACCCCGTGTAAGTTTTCTGCTCACTCTAAAAATCACTCCCTCAACATGTCCACAACTGCTCCAATCTCACACCATCTGTTTACTCCTGTCCTCTGTGGGCCATGTCTCATCATGGATCGGAAGAAAACAAGATGTTAGACTTTAATGCTACAAGGTTTATGTTTTCATTGTGTTGCTTGATAAAAAGGAGTGTGTGTGTTAGTGTATTTCTCTGCAGACACCTCCCTCTCCTGGCTTTTTCTTGCTTTTTTTCCCCCTTCTGTTATATTCATGCACTTTGGAGATTGTGACCTTTGGGTTTGTATGTGTTGTATTGTGTTGTATGTATACCTAGTGTTCTCAATCATTCCTTCTCAATCAAAAAATGTTGAGACACACTGAGACTGCAGTAACGTGTTAACATCTTCTCCGATGTCGTCTAACAACCTCCACAGTATGTGATGTGTTAGGACACACTGCAATGCAAAGGTTAGAGTCTTTGTCAGCAGCTAAGGTCACATCTCTAGAGAGATGTTTTGCAGCTAGACAGAATGAACAATACCTCTGCAGGGGTATGTAATCGTGACTCAGTGCTGTGTGTGGATGCTAGTCTTGCTGCATGTAAATGTGAAGGCTTCTGTCACCCTGATTGGTACTCTGAATCAGCAAGAAGTCTGGACCCATTTAAGTCTTTCATTTAGTTAAGTTGGCTGGATTTGAAGTTAAACCCATAGTCTGGATTCAGCAACTGTTTGGCAGCAGGCACATTTTAGTAAATGAGCAGATGAAGGGTGTTGCTACTGAATACTGATGTTGGTGGGCTCTGCCTCTCAGTTAAAAGAATAGTTGAATGCATTTTTTTAATATAAATGCCATAACTCAAATAAATATGGCTAGATAACATAATACAGCACAGGTTCAGTCATTTCTTCACACAACTGTCCCTATTCAGTTTAAATTAAAGGTATTAAAATAAAATTAGATACTAAATGAAACATATGCAGTCTCTGAATAAGAAAATTAGCCCTTTGCATCAGAGGAAAATCTCTTATTAATGTAAATAATTTGGACTAAATAAACAGATGCCATGTCTTTTTATCTTATGGAGGCTACATATAGAGTGAAACTTGGAAATTATCTGTCGGTCTAAACGGCTGCCCAGGGAGACTCACAGAGGGTTAAGTGACCTGACTTTTCAACTATGATTCACATTCTGCTGGGTGTGGGACCTACATGCAATGGAGCAGAGCTGACCTCGAGGCTAGAGACACCCGCAGTACTTGAAATGTGTGCATGTGAGTGTGTATATGTATATGCTAGTCCCATTTAGCATGTATGCTTCATCTATTGTATATTTCATATGCGGAAGGGAACAGTTAATAATATTCTTCCACATTTCTCAGCTGTAAAATGTGATGTGTGTGTCTTCACACACTGAAATAGTCTTTTTGTGGTGAGTACACAGTATCGTTCTCCCAGGAGAGATGAGCTCATGTGATTTACCTCTATACTGACCAGCTTTCAGAAGCAGCACACAACCCTGCTGCTCATTTCTGTTTAAACACAACAAAATCTTTTAGGACGACAGAAAGAGTGTCTAACAATAGGTGCTTGTTGTTTCTTGAATTCATTAAGGGCTATCTAAAAAGAATTTGAAAAAAATCTAGCATGTCAGAAGTGAGATTTAATGGAAATGTAGGAGTAAAAAGAAAGAGAGAGCAAAGGAAAACATGGTGGGCAGTGGAGGATGACCACGGGGAGTAATCCTAATTTATGGTCTTGGTGAGGCCCAGATATCCATTAGGAGCTCTATAATAAATGACTGGTCCCTGGCAGTGACACCCAGCTTGAGCTGATAGAGCTGTGATCACCCCAGCAGACTGCTGCTGCCAGCAGTGCAACACTAGCCTTAGTAGATGACATCTAAACACTGCTGTAAATTCACACCCATGGTTAATGTCTCTCTGCCACTCACCTTACTTTCTCTCTTTCAGTGTTTAGAAGTGATACTGTCTGTGCAGTTTTCACCTTACGTGTTCCTTTTTGTCTGAAGCTGCTCATAAATGACTGCTTTTGTGCCTGTCTCCATTTAAATGCACAGTGTCAAGCTAGTGCTGGGTGTGGCCTACCATTAAATTTATTCTCTCACTTCCTGTCAAAGGTGTTGGCACTGAGGAATGTAATTTTTCTTTTGCATTCTGTTACATGCTGGTTTTCTTTACTATCTGTCTGTGACACTTAGGGTCAGATTCCTTCTGCTCTATCTATAATTCAAACAGCACCACTGTAATTATCAGCTTTCCCAGGCATCTCCTAACCTCTATTTATACTTATCTGTGTTGAGGAAGAGAGATAAGCCCATAAACAGATAATACCAAATGTAAGTACTATATTTTGCAAATGCCCAGTAATTTATTTTATATTGTATTAATACTATGTTTTTTTTTATTTTTTTTTTATTAAGACCACAGACCACTCTCACTTCAAATGGTAAAATATTTACAATTGTCCACCATGCAAAACATGATCATTTCCCAATAAGCGCTCTGAAATTGTGTCATGACTATGTTTCATTTTACTTCTCATTTCTGTGGGTATACTTTTGGTTGAGTGAATACTGAGATTATTCTCACCATGAACCAAAACAAGGTGGTCAATTATTCTATTTTCTGTGGAAACTGCTATGTTTTAGGATAGATTGATGACCTGATGCCCTGATGAACCAATGAACAGAAAATAAAGCTATAACAGTATATTTGTATTAAAAAATGCTTGTGCATATACAAATAATTCAATCTGTGGGTATTATTTGCATTGTGTGCTAAAAACCAACAAAAAATCCAACAAACTTTATGCACAGATCAGTTTGATAGGTCAGATTAAAAACAGGTGGAGGAAAGAACAATCTGTGACAGATTGGTTGCCTTTCCAGAAAGTTACAGACGGACGGACGGACAAACAGACAGATAGATTATAAACACATAAGCTGAAAATGAACAAATCTATTGACTCTTTCTTCATACTAATGGGATGATGGTTAGAAAATAATGTTTTTACTTTCAAAGACATTAAAGAGCAGAAATTAATATCTGCTGTTTTGACCTATGACCACAACCAGTCAACCAAGTGATAAATTCACCACCAACTCTACTGGCCAGTGGAGCCACAGCAAAGCAAACGGGGTTTAAAACATCTGGTTGAGTCAGCCAGGTGTCTGTAAGCACAGGACCAATGGGCTGAATGTTAATATGTCTCATGGGCTGGTGGTCAGGGAAGACTGAATAAATTGCTAATGCACTGATGGAAAAGGTGGTGTTCAAACAGACTAGAAATGTTGGGTGTCCAGTCAGACCAGTAAGACCAGTCAGACCAATAAGTAAAAGGAGTTTAAAGGCTATAATGATTTTTAACACAGCACTGTCAACAACAGCATTTCACTGAACAATGAGACATAACTATCATAAAAACAAAAAGTTGTTCACTCTATGTGCTTTTTCAAACAATCGGTTAGTGGATTTATCATGCAAATCCTGTGTGTCAGTATATACTGTATCCTCCCTTATGGCTCTATCGATGCCCATTTGCCTCCCCAAGAGATGGATATGGGATAAATTAAGGCAAGGGCAAGGCAAGTTAATTTATACAGCACCTTTCATGTAGAGGACAATTCAAAGTGCATTATATGGAAACAGAAAAAGCATTACAGGTGTAGAGAAGAATAAAAACAGCAAAAATCACAATAAAAAATAAGTTAAAGAAGTCATTAAAAGCAGATTTCCTTCATAGGAACATGAAAAAAGAAGGCTTTTTTGCTCTTTGAGATGAGGATGAGGCCGCTTATTGGTGTGCTGTTTATTCCAGAGGATTCCAAAAAGTGTTCCCATATTTTAAAAGAGTTGTCCATTTATTTAGAAAAGCTTTTGAAACCTCACAAACCGTGGGTCGAACATATTCTTGCTCTTTGTTTCTGTACAACAGGAACATTGCTGTGCAATGTGCATGATGCAGAGCTTGTGGGGAAAGCCTTCAGTTATCAGGCTCCTCTCTTATGGCAGGTTCTGCTTCCTGTTAAAAGGGAGTTTTCCTTCCCACTGTCGCCTCGTGCGGATCAGGCTGGAGATTGGATCAAAGTCAAAATTCAATGCAATCTTACGGTTTCCCTTATCGAGGCTTTTTTGATGAATTAGATGAATATGATGTGAAGCGCCCTGATATGACAGTCATGATGTGGTGCTATATAAATAAAGTTAAATTAAATTGAGCAGCACCTTTTCCAATGGATACTGTATATACTCTGAGTTGGATGGGTTCTTTTTTTATTTTGTTTTGAACCAGGAAAAAAAATTAATAACTCAAATTCTGTGCACTTATGTATGTTGATATTATCGTCTCAGCTGTTTTTTTTGTTTGTTTTTTCATAAAACTCAAAATAAATATCTCCAATGACGATATGAAGTCATTTTGAATATATTGAGCTCATAATGTTCATTTGGCTCCCTTTAGATTTGGACAGAAATGTGGAGGACCATCTTTCATCCTGTGGCATTCAGTGACACAAGTAGAGGTTGAAGCAGACACCTTGCTCTCTCTACTCTGTCTTCCTTTTGTTTTATTTGTGTAATATGTGTTTTGGCCTTGGTCCAGAGCAGGCAAGTAGAGCAATAACAAGATTATGAGTGAGGCCAAACTTCATCACCTGTCTCCTGCAGCGCCAGGGGGGAGGTAAATTGATGCAGTGATATATGGTTTGATATGACACAGGAAGCCTGGCTGAATATGAGAAAAGAGTTTTTAATCTAATTTATTTTCATGATTACAGAAAATCACACAACCAGACTTTAGACCTTACTGTATGTATCTTTGTATAAATAAATGTGTACCAGTATGTGAGTCAGAAAAAGGCATATATAAGAAATGTATTATTGAGCATAAAATTTAAATACTTGATGAGTTTTTTCCTTTGTACATAAATTAAAATTAATTATGAATATTTTAAGTAAAATTTTATCCACTTAAATAAACAGATGGAGATAAAATATTAGTAAATTTTTTTGCTTACCACTATGTAACCTAGTACCTGTATCACACCTTTGTTTTCTTTGTGTGGTTTGCTGTGTGTAATGTGGTGAACCAGGTGATTCCAGTTAGCAGGGAGAGGTGCTGATTTAGAACCTGATATAAAAATGCTCTGTGTCAGAATTGTATTTGTTCTGTTCTGTTGTCATGAAAATGTCACATATGGGCATAAAATGTAGGTAACATACTACACAGGCATGCCACCCAAATGAAAATACAGAAAATCAAATAATGTGTGAATAATGGAAATGATAAAAAAAACAACAACATTTCAACACAGACAAAGTAGTTCCAACTAAATTAAATGATCTTACAGTTTGATTAAAAAAATCAAAGAAGTTTGAATATTTTCTCTTTGCTGCATTTGTAGCATGTGTCACATGTTTATTCCCTCTCTGTTGCTTAGCTTGACTCAATACAGTAACTAAATAACAATCTGCCAAAAACAATTACCAAATTCTACGAACTCACTCAGTCGCCGAGTTGACACTGACTTTGAGGAGAAAGTAAGATGACATTTGAATTTGCTTCTGAGCAGGCTTTCTTGCTGGTGGAGTGGAGGGTACAGCCATTCCTCACCCTTGTCAGAGTGTTTGTGTATGTCATGACCGATCGGTGCGTCCTGGATCAGAAGAATGCACAATGTTTCCTATATTTAAGTGTTAGACTTGATGGCTTAGCTGGAAGAAAAGGGAGAACAGACACAAATAAGAGCAGAAAGGTAGGAAAGACTATCAGCAGAGAAAAACAAAGAACATTCACACCATAAAGACCAAACGACAAACTGTTTTATCTTTGAACATCATCGTATTACACATCACAACTTATCATACCTTCTAAAATCAAATATATCCAACTTGTAAATTTGTGGCTTTATTTTGTACAGTTAGGAATATGGTTTTATTTGCACATAGTTTATGAATCAATCTGACTACTGTGATGTTTCTACCTCCTACTTGGCTAATGCATGTTCCTAAATGCCAAAAAGATTAATTGATATGATTAATTTCTGCTATAAAAATGCTAAGATGAAATCTAAGAATAAAGTGCAGCGGCGTTAAATTGTTGACTGCAGCTCTGACATAACAGCATAACAGGGTGGGAATGTGTTTTCAAAAGGTTTTGTGGATTAATTTTTAATTCAGCAAGGCAAGTGTGAATTCATTGACCTGTACCAATATCCCGGTGGTGAGGCCAATCTCGTCTGAACTTAATCACCTTTAAACCTCAAAACAGCCTATTTTTTTCTTTTGGTCATTCACTGCAGTGGGAGCTCACTTTCGCCCACCGGAAGGAAAATCAATACAATCCGAGCAAAGCTCAGCAGGTGGACTAAAAAATGACTGTTTCTCACTCTTTCTTCCTCACTGACCATGAAGGATGACTGAGAAAAGATTTAATTTTGCAGATGTAATCAAAGACTAAGTCACCTCTGGATAAATCTGTTTAAAGGAATTTTGTTGTTTTTACTGATTTGAAATTGAATTCAGTCTAATGTTCTCCATATAAAACCTTATCAGAGGCTGATTGTGTGTGACTGAATCTAAGGAATGCACAGCGTTCACATCATGTGCAGTCTACTAAAAGTGAAGATGATGCTACTTATCCAGAAAAAGAATGACATGGAAGATGTGCAGAAAATGCAGAGTGCCGCTGCAGATAAGTAACAAAACACAGATTGCTACTTTCAACATTTATTGCCATCAGTAAATCACAAGTTATGTGTTGGCATTCATTTGCACAGAGAAACATGCTCTCATTAAGTGTGACCTCTGTCAGAGCAAAGCCCAGTGGTGAAGTGCGTTGTGTTGTAATGAGAGCTGGCCGTGGGCTGAGGATGAGGAGAAGGAAGATCAGGACGCTCTGTCTCTGTCACAAAGGGCAGAGGAATGATTCACTCTCAGCAAGATCTACATCAGAAGAGAAAACCACTTAGGTACTACAGTATATGATGGTAAGCACTGGGTATTTCTAAAACTGCAAAGAAACCAGAATAGTAGCCTATGTTTTTTTTAAAGACAAAATGTATCAGACTTGTTCTCAGTAATAAGATGTTTGTTTCAAACATAGATCCTGTTTTTTGAATATAAGTTCTTGTTTTTCTTTTTTATATATATATTTCTTACATTCAGAGGTTTCAGAAAAGCAACAATGATCCATTGTGTTACCCCTGTAACAGTGTTCTGCTTTATGCTACATGTTTTCCACGTGATGCCTTATTTTCATCGCAACAATCTTTTTTTTTTTCATTTTGATTTCAGTTCTGTGTTAAAAGCAGAACGGTGAGCTGGCAAATGGTTTGTCAAGGTCTGACCGATTTACAACAATCAGTGTTTTGTTTTTTCTTTTTCTTCATTGATTTGCCATAGAAATATCTTCCTTGTTTCAGGGATCTGTGAAGTCTTCAGCATCAATTAAAATAAAATATTCCAGTGAGTTATTCGCTTTCCTGGCTGAAGTATCACTGGGATGTTGCAGCCAAGTTTTGCTTTTCATGCGTCGCATGCTAACAAACAGACACCAGATATTTTGAACATTTCACTAGCCTATTTCAGCAAAGTAACACAAGGACACATTATCAAGGGGAAATGAGAAAAGACAAAAAGACAGAACAAGAAATAAGACAAGTGTCAAGATATGACTGCTTGACAGTCTTACTGGCTATGAATGCAAGATGGATGCTAAATTAGCTGTCAACAAGCTAATGTTAAATTTAGCTTAACTTGACTTTTAATTAAACATAATATATTTGTCTTTTTCTTTGTTTTGGTGTATAAATGATTATATGCTATATATAATTTGCATATTAAATCTAGTCTGCCTGTGTTGTGAAAACCTGTTGACATGTTGGGGTGTAGCATGATTTTTACCCCGTGTCAGCAGGTAAAGCCTCCAGCCACCCAGAACTAATTGACTGACTTCTGTGTGAGGATGGATTTCTGCATTGTCACTTTAAAAAGACTCAACCAGCACATCTGACACATGTGATAAATGTTTTACTTTCCATCTACTTTAATACACTAATGGCCATTTCCTCCATTTCTCAACACTCAGGTATTGGACAGCAGATAACAGCACATGATACAGTGAGAGAATGGATAAAGTCAGAGTTGGACTGTTAAGATTGGGATTGTTACAGACATACCATCCAGTACTTGTGCTTATCAGTGTAATCTGTTAAGTGATAAATGGGGGACCATAGTGGGGTCCACAGCTGGGAGATGGAATCATCTTTCTCTGACTCTCAAATAAAAACAGCATCCTAAACTACAAGCATCATATATATATATATATATGTAGAGAGAGAGAGAGAGAGAGAGATTATTATGCTGTGACTCAGCATTTCTGTGAAGTAGTTTAACAGACTCAAACTAGACAGTAAAATGAGATTAGATGGTTGACTTCAACTTTACAAACTCTAGGGACTGTATCCAAGAATATTTAGGTAGAAAAGCAAAATACAGATTAGCTTCTACACGGCGAGTAAAATGTCAGAACAGCCAGTAAGATCTGACTCACACAGGATTTCTGTTGATGTTAGAAAACAATAATTTATTAATAGTATTTTTATTTAATTATTTATTGAAAAGCGTGTCATTGACATAGAGTTTTGTTTTGTTTTATTTCAGATTTAAGTTTCTCTGGGGCAATTGTGACAAAAAGCTCATTATAGATTTAGAAGAAGAACTGAGCAGTGTGGGGATTTATTTGGATTGAAAGACAAAAAGCTCTTTATCAGAAGGAAAGAAAAGGTCACTACTAATGTCATACTAGACCTGTAGTCACAAAAGTGCCATGACAGAAGAAAAGATGATGTGTGGCAACATCAGACATTTTGCATTGTTACTAAAAACCTTTTGTCATATTGATAATTAACATATAGATTGTACTTTATTTGTCCTCTTTTAATCCTCCTCCATTTAGTTAGTATTAAAGCCATGAAAGGAGCTCAATAGCTCTGGGAGCACTTCTTAAATATTTTATGAAAATGATTTTGTTCACAGGCAGAACTATGCAGTGCTTATATCTTTGTGAAAACTATTTGCCTCATTTTCCCTTCTCTCTGTATTACCTTCTCTATTAATTGAAAGATTTTATTACAAATGAATATTAATACTAAATGAAAAGTCTGAATTATATGATTTACTCTTCATCTTACCTTGTACATCTTCCCAACCTTTCCTCCTCTCCCCAGAACCATCCTTATCACCCCGTCAGCTCTAAAGCTTAAACCACTGATGATAAGTGTGCCTGTTAAACTTAAGGTTATATGTAAATGTCTCCATTATAAGGTCAAGTGCCACTCTCCTAAGAGCCAAAAGTGTCTCTCTTGTATTTTTAATGTGGAGGACAAAAATGTGGGAAATTGAATCACAAGTGCAACTATCAAGCTCTATTTCGATTTTTTAGAGGACAGCATCATCTGCATGTGTACGTTTTATATTGTACTGTTTAAACCGCCCCCTGCAGTATATCTGTAATATTTTCTCTGCAGTTCGCAGCTTACTAAGTGCTCCTATGTTAAAAATGTGATCTGAAATTTGTGCCAGGAGCAGACAGCCAGTGTATATCATTACAATAAATCTGAGTGAAGGAGACAAATTTGCAGCTCTCTATCTCAACCCTGATGGATGCAGGCATGCAAGCAGAGCACACTCTCAGCTTTGTCTGTGTTATAGGTATGGTGACACTGCAAAAAGAATAAAACTGTACTCGTGCAGCGAACGCATTGAAAAACATTATTCATATAGTGCATCTATGCAGGCAAGGCTCTTGTGCATAAATACCTTATTAGGTTTGTAACCAAAACACACCCGCAGTAAGACAGGTTGAAGAATGGCTGGCACCATTTGGAGCCTTCTGGGTGATAAAATGAGATGATCTGTGGGCCATCTCTCACAGTTCAGGACATTCATGCAGAAGCAGGGGGCCATTGGGATAGTTTATTATTTGGTTAATGTGTTGGGCAAGAATTATTTATTACATATTACTAAATTAATTACATAAAATTACAAACCTATTTTATTAACTAAAGGATTTTTTCAAGTTATACTACTAATCTTTTGTTGAGTAAGAGACCATATGATCACTTGGACATATAAAAAGCTTCTTCATGCTGGGAAATGAAATCATAGAAGCACAGAGGCTATATCCGGGATGCTTCATAATAATCAGTCATCAGCATAAAAAAAGAAAAAAGCACTGATACTAACTTTTGTTATTTTACAAAAATCAAATATTATATTTTAAAGTAATGTAATATAATGCAGTTTTGTGACACTCTTTTCTATGGGGTATTTTAAATTCTACGTATGTCAATGAGTGTCCAATAAAAGGGTTAAAATTATATCGAGCAGACATTTAATGCAAATTGATTTATAATTGAATAACTATATTCAAGCTTTAAAATAATAACAAACCTTGGATTGAAAATTGGAAACAATGGGGAAGTAAATATGACTCAATAAAAGAATTGTTAAAAAGTATATGTAGTTTTACTTTCTTCCCCCGGGGCACTTTGTCCGTTTGTTTGTCTGTAAATAAGATAACTTGAAATTTTATGGATTGATTTTCATGAATTTTTTCAGGAAAGACTTCAAATTGGACAAAGAACAAATTATTTAAGTTTAGAGATGATTCGGATCATCGTCTGGATCCGTGAATGTTTCAAACTATTCTATATCATAGCGAGATAATGCCATTTTCCGCAAATCTAACATGAGAAATATAATAAGCTTGGTGGAGGTCTGCACTCTCCAAGAGCTTTTCTAGTTAGAAAATAAATCTAAATAAATCATCTATACAGAAAAATAATGAAAAATAAATGTATACAGGAATAAATGTTGGCAGAAAAACTAAATAAGCTCAAACAAAAGTACGATAAGAAATGATATTCCGAATTAAATACTTGTACAAATTAAAATTATAACTGATTGAAAAAAAGAAACATTTACTTTTTTTTTTTTTTACAAAATCTGTTAGCATATCATTTTTTATCAATAGTAAATGCACTGTTACAAAACCACAGGAGAGAAAGTTGAAACTAAACTGCAATATCCTAATTATTAGACGGATCAGACACCTTTCCAAAAGTGGATAAACTGTTTTGGCATGTTTTTTTTTTCAGTGTTGTGTTGGCAGTGACCTCAAACTGCTCGCTGTTAGCCTGCAGCCATAGTAACCCAAACCCTGAGGGTGGTATGAGGGCCTTACAACCACAGGTGGGGCTTGTGCTCGCAGCCCAACAGGACGATTGGCAGTGAGACAGTAATGGCGTGGGGTGGCATTTCTTTGGAGGGCTGCACAGCCCTTCATGTGCTTGCCAGAGGTAGCCAGACTGCCATTTGGTACCAAGATGAGGTCCTCAGACTCCTTGTCAGATCAAAGTTGGATCAGGCTGTAGTGTGTTTTTCCACTTTGATTTTGACTATAACTCCAAATCCAGACCTCCATAGGTTGATACATTTGTTCTTCATTAATCATTTTTGTGATTTTATTTTCAGCACTTTATATATATATATATATATACTTATGTTGCATGCTGAGGGGCACAAAGGAGAAAAGAGACAAGAAGAAGACATTGTGTAGCAGTGGGCTGAAATGGGACACAAAATAAGCAGAGTGAGAATATGTTGACTCAGCTGCACTTTAAGAAGAGTCACAAATGGTAAAAACAGAGAGCCGAGATGTTTATTAACATCTAAATGTGGGTTTTAACATCTGATCAGTGTTGTAGTAGTAATAATGTATTATGAAGAATCCCTTTGACTGAAGGACAATCACAGGCACATTTTATTTACTTATTCATATTAGCATGAACACTTAGGTTTTTGGTTTATCTTGTCTCTGTAGTACAAAGTGTCACACAACACCACGGAATAGCAACAAGAATGCCAGTCCAAACCACTGAGTCTCCCAGTGATTTGCCAATAACTGGCATGTTATGACCCAGCTTTAGGTCTAAACGGATGTGAGGAAAATGAAAATGGTTCCCTGGAGTACCACAGCTTTTGATAAAGGAGGGGGAAATCAATCAGCACTTTCTCATTAAAATGATAATCAAGTGGGTCTGTAGAAGTGGCATTGATTGGGAAACAGTTTGAGTGACAGCCATGCTTGCTTCAGGAGCTGACGGTGATGAGTCATGGTAAGTTGGACTTCTGAAGCAGCCTCTGTGTCACTTGTCATATTCAGCTAGCTTGCTGTGATCCACAGGGATGCTGCAGGTCACATGTCATGACACTGTTGAAACAATCTGCAAGGTGATGACTGGATTCACACGTCTAGTTACTGCAGTGATTTTTATTCTCTCATATTTTTATTGTGAGGCATTAAGGACAAGCATTTAGAGTAGTTAGGACTATTTGCTCACAGTGTTTCATTATTTTTTCTATGTGTTTACTGACACGTCAACCCTGATCTTTCTTCTTTTGGTTCCCTGCACAGCTGTTGAGGCCTCAGGCCAGCAATCAACCCACAACCTTTGCAAGAATCTACTTTATCCACCTACTTTTCCCACTGAGTGAATAATTAAACACACACACCTCTACCCCCAAGTCATGACAGTATTGGCTCATCACTTGTGTGTGAGTTTTCATTTCTATGCTATAAAAACAATATAATTCCCAGGTGGAGAACATATTTGTTCACCTTCAGAGCATTTGGGAGGGTGGGGTATCTGTGGATAAGTGGGTTAGTTCAAAGTAAATGCTGGTCATCAGTAGTTATGGGGAGAGTAAAGGGCAGGAAAAGGTGGAGATTTACAGTGTGATGCCTACTTAAAACACAGAAATGGCATTCTGCTAAAAACAACCTACAAAAATGAATAGCTGTGCATTTTTGTTGTTGGTAGTGACATGCTACCCCCTCCAAATTGTTGCAAAAGTCAGAACAATTAAAAACAAGCGAAGCTAGTTCCTCTTCCATGTCAGGGCACATTGACAAGCTGTGAGCTGAGTAAACATCCACGCTGTTGTAGTGAAACAATAGCATTTCTTTACGCAAATATAAATGGTCTCCCTCTGAGCCAAGTGAAACCAAACTGCAGTCTGACATTGATTTCTCAACCAGGACGGTAACTAAGTAGCTGAAGGCTGATGTTAACGCTGAGCGAGGGTGTAAAGTTTGCATTAAACTGATGCCATTGAGCAGCTTACAATATGTAGATTTAGCAGGAAGTTTGTTTACTGAGTTCAAAAGAAGCAGACCTGAAAATATTTCCTTCTTTCCGTGAAGACGCAGAGAAAAGTTTATTTATTCAAACTGGAGATAAACGCATGGAGATGAATTACAATGAGGTCAGTGAGATCTAAAAATGGACTGTTTTGCTATAAACATTTTAGCTTGGAATTATTTGGGTTTTATGGGTGATAAGGTAGACCTTTATAAACTGGAATCCACTGGATACATTGGGGATATTAGAGGCTGAACTGTTTTTATGTATTTTATTTAGAAGATTATTGCAAATTTCAGCATGCTGCAGACATTGAAGACTTAACTATGAAGATGTAAGGCCATTGGTTCACACTGTTCACACTGTCTCAAAAATCAGTAGAAATGATACAATAGTACCTGCCAGTAAAATATAGTGGCACTCAGTTTTTTTTTATTTGGCATCAATCCTATACAACACAGATATTAATCATTTTTACTAGTCAAGATGGATTTTAAATGTTCAATCTTAATACATTTTTATGACTTTTAGGTGTTTTTTTTTATCTTTGTCTTTTTTTTATCAATAAATGGAAAAAACATAAATCCATCATTTCTATGTAGGAGGAATGAAAAGATTATTATGTGATGAACTCAAAGTATAATTTTTTTAACTAAGACATCAGATTTTGGTGCTGATTTCCTGCTTCTTATCTGCAGGCTCAGTCTCGCTGTGTCCATGTGAATTGCCACCGCCCTGCACAGCCTGCAAGAAATGGCAGAGCACATTTGAAGTGAAATGGCTGAAAGTGAAGCAAAACAAACCCATGAGAGGACAAAAATTCCACGTTACTAACAGCGGTTGCTGGTTTAGAAGCTGTCAGAGAGAAAGAATTACAATTTCACTCTGAGCGACTTCTTCTCATGACATTATGTGGGTCACATGGTTACATTAATGTTCAAGGAAAGTGATGGCTTTTACTTTTTATTTTTGATCCTTCAACAGTTTATGTGACTCAACTGAGAACTTGGTCACTCTGATTTAATCTGTTTTCTGCAAATGTGCTGTATGTTTTATGTGCTGTTGCATTGAGAAAACTCAGCAATCCATTTATCTATCACCAAAATAAGAGTAGCCCGATCTGCGAGATCTGCGAGAAGCCATGTTTTGGGGATGGCAACCAGTGTCTGCTGCTATCTGCTGATACTAGCTGCATTTCCATTACATCTAGAATTACGCAAAACACAATTATCACAATTAAAATCTAACTGTGAAAACAACCACTTTTTGAAAAAAAGAAACTAAAATAATTCTAAAACATTTGTAAGTTTTCATAAGGGAGTTTTTCAGATGTTTCAGGGTAGAAAGAAGTATTTAGCAAAAGTGTAACGGAGAAATTTTCCACATTTGTACATCGGCTGATGTGACATCAACGTAACCAGTTGTCCAGGTAAAGATTTTACAGTATTGGTAGACAAACAAGGACATGGAAAATCTGTCTACAAATGTTGAGAAAATGATAATAAAACAATTGCAACAGTTTAAATGATGGAACCTGCAAACATCAGAAAGCTCAGGATCAGACAGATACGACTTTATTATCGACTATATTATTCGAGTAACAAAGATACTAAATGTACAAAATAACAGATAACAAATATAATACAGGAATATTATATGAACTATATAAATGTGTTTTGTTGTAACCGTATATTATGTAGATATTCAATTATGTGTATGTTTGTGTTAATGTACATAGGTGTGCACAATTGTATGTCATGTGCTGGAAGACGGCATACATTTTGGGCATGCTGCCCAGACAATTTTTAATTTTTTTTCTTTTCTTTTCCTTTTCTCTCCCCTGCAATGCAGGGGGTATATACAGTTTGTTTCTGTTGCTCGAAATAACTAAAAATCAATCAATCAATTATCTCAGGCAGGTGCACTGGAAGCAATATAAGGGTGTTGCAGCAGGCTCCTCTGTGGAAGCAAGATTAGAGGGGAGAATCTTTGGATAACTTT
Source organism: Kiunga ballochi (assembly GCA_037177335.1). NCBI lineage: Eukaryota > Metazoa > Chordata > Actinopteri > Atheriniformes > Pseudomugilidae > Kiunga > Kiunga ballochi. Next base: position 20,223,116 of record JBAMIG010000004.1, read on the forward strand.
ATCAAGAATGGTTGAGTGTAATGGACAGTAAACAATATTTTAGATCTTTGTAGATTTCCTCAATAGAAACATGCTGATGACAGCTGTAGATAAGGAACGCTGACTGGATGGTAAATATGGTAATTAGCTCCAACGCAGGTTCTACAAGGAGGTCCACTGTCTGAAATCCTTCCAGTGAAAACAGGTCTGGAATCCAACATCCAACCTATGGAACAGTTCATAAAATACAGGGAAAGTCACCGCAAGCAGGAAACCGATAACAAGACTGGGTACAGAAAATCTAGGAAGGAAAAAAAAACAGGTCATACATTAAAGGTAGACAAAATGTTGAGCAGGGAAGAGTATAATGTGGAAATATGAAGTATTGTGACTGTTGCATAAATAAGGAACAACACAGGAGGAAGACTTCAGCAATCCGTGCTGGGGAAGGATGCATTCAGAGGTAACTGGCAAAGCTATGCTCGGCCAGAGATCCATGCAACAACAGTGAAATGTTATGTTTTGCAATTAATTACAAAGGTAAATGAGAAAGAGGGCTTGAATCCTCCCCAGTGAGTAGATCCCCATGAATCTTTGAATCTTTTTTTGTTTTCTCTTTTTTGACAGGCAGGCCAGTTAGTCAGGGCACTTTCAGTGTTGTCCTGCTACCCCCAGGGGCCAGTCTGAGCCTGTTTCGTAATCCGGCACTGGATTACATGTCACTCCAGCCAAGTTTGACCCCTGGTCATAAAAAAAATGCTATCTTAAAAGTAAGATTACTAAATTTTGGGAAATGTTTGCAAAATGCAACCTTATGTACACCTTCAAAAATATTATCTCTTTTTATACTACTTAAGGAGTCATAACATATAGAAATACAGACTAATTTGTATGTAAGAGACTATTTCAATGTCAATAGCTTTGTTTCTCTCTTCACCACCAGTAATCCCTTCATCCCAATGGCCCCTAATGACTCAGAGGAGCTGCCCCTTTGAGTGCCTGTCTAGATATTCTTATTAAAGGACTTTGTTCGTTCCCACAAACTCTGTTCAAGGGGAAGACTTAACAGATGCAGAGCCAGACAGTGATCGGGTAAGGGAGTTGAATAGGAAGGTCGGGGTAAGATAGTCATCCAACAAGTAAGTTCTGTCAACAGATTTTTGCTAAACTTCTCTAAAGTCAGAGAGGTTACTGACCCACTGGGCAATTAAAGGTTGAATGCCACAGCAGGGAAGATGTCTGTCTGTTAGTGACCTGACAAGTTGTCTGTCTGCCGTTTGCATGTGTGTTAGTGGATGTGTGAAAAGAAGGACACGCTGAGGTGGCAGCTGCATAACCGCACACAAGGGAAATCACTGTCAGAACGCAGGAGATGGGTGTCAGCCCTCACCCTAGAGATGACCAGATGGATTAGCAGGACTGCATCACGGTGTTACACTGTGTTGCAAGTTGGTGCAGTTCTCTTTGGAGTATGTGTGGTCTTTGTTGTGCAGAGGATGTGCGCATCAACACATCACCACACTGAAAGTGAAAGCTTGATTCCAAAATATCTTTGAGGCTGGTGGTCACGCACATAGCAACATGTCCAACTGATTGGTGTTTGTTTGCCATTTGTGTGTTAAAAATGTTTCTAGTATTTATAACCTAAATCCGGTCATATCCATATCCTATTGTCATTGCTGTTACAGCACTGTCATTGGTTGGTGTTGGGGCCAAATTGGTTTCATATCACAAATAGAAACTTCCAGTTCTCACAGTCAAATGCTTTTTCTGCATCTAAAGATATGATTGTAAACTCCAGATTATGTATGGTAGAATAATCAATTAAATGGATTAATCTGTGCATGTTGGTCGAGAATTTTTTTTCATTTATGGCAAGGGTCTTGTACTTGTACGGTGTTTTTGTACGAATTTGTGCTCTCAAAGCGCTTTAACACTATTCGACACATTCACCCATTCGCTCTCACAAACACTCACACATTCACACACACCGGTGACGCAGCACCGGGAGCAACTCGGGGTTCAGTGTCCTGCTCAAGGACACTTTGACATGCGGACTGCCAGTGCCAGGATTTGAACCACTAATTTCCTTTTTTAGGAGATAACCCACTCTACTACATGCGCCACAGCCACCCCCAGATTTGGTAAAAACCTGTTTGTTCAGGATGGATATTGAAGGGGATATTTTTCCTATCCCAGGATTTAAATTTATTAATAAAACTCTATTGTAACTGGATGGAAGTGTGGGGTCATTCTTGGTTTTAATTACATTGTAATATTGGCTAAATTCATATTTGAAAGCTTTTTTTCTTTTTCCTTTTATTTCTAATATCATATTGTAAAAAGAAGGTCAAACACTCTTATGCAAAAATATGAAAATGTTTCTACTCCAGGGTAAAAGTCTGATTGAAAAAAACCCTGCTTATGCACAAGTTCACACAATTTACACCGTTGCCAAAAGAATTCATAGTAACAATAAAAAAGTAGGTCGCTAAGAAACAGCACATTGCTGCGCAGTAAATGGTGTCAGCATGATGAAGGGGTCAGATCTCAAGGTGGAGGGGAAGATGCTGATGGCTTGCTCTACCAATAACGTATATGAGCATCAAAGCACATCCTCTGCACTCTATGGGTTGGAAAGGTTGGCGTGAGGAGTCAGTGCCTCGATAGGTAGCCTCTGTGATCTGGAGCATCCATCACACGCAGCTTTTTCCTGCAGCTTGTTCTCCACACTGCTGTGCGACAGGATGAATGAATGGACCCAGGCCACCGTGCATTCACATTTATTAGAATCATAACCTAGTCACAAATAACAATAACTGAAGGCACGTTTTTGCGGTTCACATAAACTCATTCTCACTTTGATGGCAAAGTTCTGGTGGGTCGGTGGATCTAACACTGGACCCATTTCAGTACATAGATGTAGGAGCACAGCTCATAGGAATCCAAATCTGTTTATCAGCCAGTCATCATCATGGGAAAAAAAATCATTGTGGTCCTTAAACAATCTGCATCCTGATACTGCTGTTGCATAGTCTTTAAGTAGTGTAAGCTCATCCACTGTGAAGCATTATGTGTGTTACTGCAATATTTATATGCTTACAGAGTAACCACAGTTAATGTACCAATAAACACCATAGTGACTTATTAGCTGTGCCGCTAGTTTTCCCTAATGTTATGCACTTTTCTCCATCAAGTTTATATTTATAAATCCCAAACTTTGCTTAGTAAATTTCTTATGGAAATTTTAGACCTGTTTTTTGAGTAATTTGGGCAAATGCCAGAGATCTTCATTGAGCTAAAGTCATTTTGTTTTTTCTTTTAATTGTGGGAGAGTAATTTTACAAAAAAACTAATTAATAGTCAATAGTTTTGACTCATATAATGCTTGATAAAATTCTTTAAAAGCTATTATTCATACTGTTTAGCTGATGGCTGATGTTTCATCTGGATCCTTTTCAAAAGGATAGTTGTTTTCTCCTTGTTTACTATTAGTTAGCCAGGAATGTTCTATTTTGTTAAGTTTTTTACCTTCTTACTTTTGAGTTGAAGTTTTTTACCATCCATCCATTTTCTGCTGCTTATCCGAGGTCGGTTCGCAGGGGCTGCAGCTCAAGGAGGGAAGCTCAGACTTCCCTCTCCCCAGCCACATTAAACAGCTCATCTGGGGGGACCAGGCCAGCTTGTTCTTTCGGTCACAACCCACAGCTCATGACCATAGGTGATGATGGGGACATAGAGTGACTGGTAAATCGAGAGCTTTGCCTTTCGGCTCAGCTCCTTCTTCACCACGACAGATCGGTGTCCACATTACTGCATATATATATATATATATTATTAAGGATGAGAAACTGAAATCTAGGAGACAGCAGAGTAAATAAATACATTCAGCTGCAGTTTTTTGCCCCAGAAAGCACTGTTTCTTTTTCTACAGATGTTTCTAGAAAGTCAGACTCCAGCACAATTCTACTTGATCATTTATCCGTTTATGCATGTTAAGACACCAAAACAAAACAACTATTCCTTTTCCACATCATTTGTACAGGTTTGCTTGAAATTGTAACCCAATTTACAAAATTATGTGCATGTAAATATGGTATGTGTTGCAAGAATAGGATGCTATTGTTTTTTTTTTCCAAAAAGCAAACTGTTTTCTGTTGCACAGCACAGTGCTACAAGACTTGTGAACATGTGTGTTACAACCCTACAAGATGACAATGACTTAGCTTAGTTTAATTAGATATGAAAGAGTGAGAGCTGCTCAGTAAATAGCTGGAATTCCAAAATACTGCAGCATTATACCGAGTAAATCATGCAAAAGGCTTTCTCTAAAGAATAAAGTGTCATCTTTCCAAGGTAATTGTAAGATTATTGGTATAATTACTATTTGAATGAAAAGAAACAAAATCTGCTGACGAGGTGCTGGAAAAAACATCACTAAACAGAAAGTAAGACAAAAATATTTAACAGCACAATGCTAGGCTCTCTTGCACTCCAAGCTTTTCTGAAAGTAGAGCTAATGCTTTTTCAGATGTTATTTCACAAGATGTAAGCTGTAAATGCCATCATGCCTTATGAATAGCAAAGAAAACACACGTTCGTGAGATTGCTTTGGGAGCTTAGGAGAATGCAAGTGCCTTTGGTGAATTATGAAGAGATGGAGCCAGGTCAGCCTCGTGGTGAAGCATTTGGAGTAAGTGATGTAATGTTAAAAAGCAGTTCAGTGTGTTGCCAGAGCATTACCTCTGAATCTATAGAGGACGTGTCAAATGGCCTCTGCTGCAGTTACTATCAAGCCTCCACTGTTAGTGAATAGCTGCTGCCTTCACAACTCACTCTGCGTGTGTATGCAGGTGCACGAGCAGGAATGTGTGTGCCTGCATCTCTGTAATGATTCATGTTCCTTTTCTGCAACACAAACACGTATATGCCCGTCTTTGCATTGCTCTCCAACAGCATTTATAAACTGTATATTTGTGCAAGCCTGCCCTTTGCAAAATGCTTCTCCCAGGGACAATAAACAATCGGTGCTTTTTTTCACGTGGTTACTGGGAAATATGATTGGATTCATGTACTTTTCCTCGTCCCTCTGGAAGAGGAAGTACATAATAGAAATAACTTAACTTTGGCTCTGATGATGAAATATACAATTGCGTAGTCTATTATATCTTCTCTAGAGGGAAATACCCATAAAAGGTTAACAAAAGTCACCTCTTATGCTGCTCTCACACACTATTAATCATGTTAAGATGATTACGTAAAGCAAATTATCTATCAAAGTGAGCTCAAGCAGGTCACAAGAGTAATTTAAGCTTCTTTTAGTGTTTGGAGCTTGGTTGGAAAGGTTTTCATGTGTACAGCAAAGCATAGATTCAAGCAAAGATTTCATTATAAAATCTCAGAAACCAAAACTTCAAAAGCTAAAAGTCTGCAAGGTCCAAAAACCGTATGTACGTTTAAGTTTAGTTACAATTTGTGTAGATATTACAACCACCCCAGCAAATATTTTAGCATGAAAGACGGATGAAAATGACAAATAATAAAGTTCTTGCACTTTTACTGAATTTATTGTGATTTAAAACTTTGACGTAGGAAACTTCTTTAGCTTTACGATGTTTAGCTTGTGTTGACCACGGCACAACAACACATCAAGCCTTCAATCCCCCAATCTTAAATTTGAGTTTAAACTTGTTATGCAAAATCTTTGATGGCACTTTCATCTTAATGATTATAAAAAGAAAAAAGAAAATAAAAAGAAAATCAAGGCAGAGGAGCCGACCAACGGCAGGAGCTAGAGTCCCCATACCACCACCCCACAGAGACCAGTTCACACCCCGGCTTACCAGATGCACACCCTGGGAATCAGCCCTAAATAGGGGTGTAAATGACCCTTCACCCAGGAAGCCTCCTGCAGCTCTGGAAGGCACCGACCCCCTGCACGTGCTGACGGCAAAGGGAATGAGTCCCCAGGCCTACCGGCCCTCTTAATCCCCCGAGAACATGCTACATACCCTCCCCACCAGCTAGCCAACCTATTTCCATTCCAACATGACAAGCACACCCTCATTATTACCATTACAGATTACAATAAAATGTAATCTAATTGTGTTTCTTTGGATTACTCACATAAAGTAATGTATTCTAAATACTTTGGGATTACTTTTAGATAACTTAAAAATATTTTAGCTGATCGTGTTTATCTAGAACATTATGTTTAGTTAACATGCTTTAAAAACAACCTACTATATTTAGAGAAAGTTAATCAAACACACATGTTCATTTTGTGTTGCAACTTATGCTATTTAAAGAAAAACAGCATCAATTCAATTTCCTTTAACTTTATTCATTTTCACAGCTCAAGAAATTAAAGTGCAACATGGCTGCTTTTAACAGTCAAGTATATAAGAAAACAAAAAATGCTTTTAATGTGTATAAAATAAAGATTAAAATTGCACTGAGAACAATTGTGTACTTAGAGCAATCACATTGTGAATGGACAGTGTATTCTCTAGTGTTTCTCATGTATCCCTGACCTGCATGTCTTACTTTAACACACTTGATTCAAATAATGAATTTTCTCATCAAGTTCTTTGCAACCATAACAAGCATTTATTCCATTCAGGTGTGTTCATGTTCATGCAGTTGTGATGTGGGGTGAAAATAAGCCCTACCTCTCTAAAAAGTGTCTCAACAGAAGCACTGAAGAAGCTAAAGCCCTCATTTAAAATAATCGCTTGTGAATATATTAAAATGAAGCATAAACATGTGACCCAGTGGACATTATCCGCTCTCATCCACCGAGACATTTCTCATTTTGCTAACCAATTACCTCAAGATGCTTCTTCACATTAGAGTCCTTCATGCTGAAAGCAGCTTTGTATACGGTAAGCAAAGCTTGCACTGTGATAATGGCGCCTTCTTTACCAAGTTTATACAGAAAATGTTCTCTAGGCTACACGATGCACGGTTGGTTAGCACAGTAGCCTCACAGCAAGAAGGTTGCTGGCTCGGGCTTCGGTTCGGGCGGGGGTCCAAATAAGCAGCAGAAAATGGATGGATGGATGGATGGATGTTCTTTAAATTTCCATGTGAAAAATACTTTTTTTTCCCCTCTCATCTTCTGCCATTGTTGTTAATTTGTGGAAAGGAATCTCGCTCACTGACTTTCTGTGTACCTGTGCATATAACGCACGGTGCAACCTGCATGTAGTGCCATCAAGTAATTCCAAGAAGTAATCTGTTTTTAGCTAAAGTAACCGTATTTTCAAAAACACATGAAGTTAAACTGTAATGGAAATACACTTACTCTGATTTTGTATTTTAAATGCATAACGCTGTAACATGTAATCCGTTACTTCCCAACCCCGATTATTAGCACAAGTACATCCAGTCTGAACCGGTTTTCCTCACCTTATGGGCTTCACACTGGTTTCTAGTTTCTAGTTCTCTGCTTGGTGGCCTTCGCCCTGCGCCTCCTCCTTCCATTTTTATCCCAGTCTTTGTCATTGAATAGAAGGTGTGGCAGACACCTTTTACATTTACAAGACATTATATCACCTTACATTTGCACACATTTTATGTGAACAGCAGCATAAAACATAGGTGGTTCTGTGTTTGTCCATGTTCTGTTTGTGCTTCTGAATCTTTTTCATTTTTGTCCTCTTAAAGCAAAACTTAACATAAAAACGTGTTTGCAGCCTCTGATTTGCTTTTTCAATCTGCAGGGAGGTAGTTTTTCACATTGCTTTTGTGTAAATGCATCTTTTTTAAAACAATGCCAAGGGATCAATCTGGCCTTTTTTTTAAAAAAAATCTGCTGAAAGCTAAAGATTAAAAAATATTTTTAAAAATCGTAGTTCAATGCAATCGGTCTATCAGTCCATGAATGAACTATGATATGGCCACTTTATTGCAGGTGGTAATTTTTCACAAGATTCCTCTTTTTATGTGTTTAACCTTTATTCTTTTCATCCTAATTCTAGTGTAGAGCACTCCCATCACAACAGAAGTGTGTCCTCATTGGATAATTGTAATTGCTGGATCAGAACAACTTACCATTGATTTGCAGGGACCTGTCCTTCTGAGAAGACAAGTGGAACTAATATATGTCAGGAAATGGCCTGCACAGCATAAAAGAGTCAGTAGTTTATCACCCAATTTATTACCCACTTGTATGTCATTTACCCCTGGTGTGTGTGCATGCACATCACTGCACAGAAAGCCTGCCTCTTTTCATCTGTGGGTGCTCTTCACCCTGTTGCTGCATAGTAGGAGACAGTGGGCTTTTCCTGCTGCTCCTCTGATGTAACCTCCACTCCCCCACAGAGATATGGTTGCACCCCCCCTTTATCCTCTTCATCTGCCGGTGCTCTCTTCCATGTACCTCCACAGGAACATTTCCCTGTACTCAGGTCTTCAGAGTGGTAGTTTGAGCCTCCATTTTCAGTTTGCCTGAAGACAACAGCAGGACATTGTGTGTGTGTGTGTGTGTGTGTGTTTTATGTTCATATCACTGAGGTAACATGTTTCAACCAACGTGTGCAGTGATATTGATCAGACAACAAAATTCACAATGTCCTATGTTGCCTTCATAGCAGAAATCAGAGGGAAACTGCAAACAATGCTAATTGCACGACACTTGTTTAAAAGTAAAGGGAAGCTGCTGCGTGACCTGCAGAAATTAGGAAAAAAGACCAGAACACTAAATCCACTGACATTGATAAAATGGAAATGTTTGTATTGCATAGATGCAAACATCTTTCAAACAAATTATTTACAAGTCAAATGGGATATAATAAATCCAGATTGCATGGCATATAGGATTCAGCAAGCATCAGTTAAAAATGTATCTCTAATAATTAGCAGCTATGACTAATGTTTTTCTTCCTCCCTGCTGCTTTCAGACATAACTTGCCTCTCTCCTGTGGGTTGTTTGCTTTATTGAGCTAAAACGCTTTGCTTTTGAATCTTTAATTTTTCATTAGACCAAGGCATTCACAGCTTGTATAATGCCTAACAAATTCAACGCTGCCATCAATTACCTCTCCAGACTTCTCATTAGAGATTCTGGCCACAGTTTGAGGCTCTTGCAGCGACTGGCTTCTCCAGCACACCGGCCTGTCTGCCTTCACTAATAGGGAGAAAAGTGCAAAGTCATATTTAGGAGGGACAGGAGCTCCATGCATTCCTCCTGTTTTCTCACACTTTATTTTTTTTTATTTCTCCAAGTCAGTCCCAAAGCTTTTAAATGTTCCAAATAAAGGAAAAATGTTCATAACCTGTGTTCAATTTTACCAATATATGCGTGATTAGTGAATTTATTGTTGAATAAAGATACACCGTCTTTTAACCAACCGATCCCTTCTGGAAAGAGGGTCCAAATTATCTTCTAGTTTTCTGTATCTTTGGATGGAAACTGAAACAAAATATATTTATATGGAACCTGCAATGTACAAAATAAAAACTGCATGTATTTACTTCCGAATTTAAAAAAACACAATGAATCTTACTTTACAAAACAAATAGACTTCTGAACAACAGAGGACTGTGGGCCGAGATGCACTAGGGCACAAACGGAATATTTTATTATCCTTATTGGTAAACAGTAGCGTTATAGTAAGAAAAAATAAATGAACTAGAATGTAAAATATATATATATTTTGAAGGCAAATACATTGCTATTCATCATAACGGCACCTCTGATTACACGTAGCATCATTTAATAAAGGTCATTGCAGAGAACATGAACCTTATGGTCGTTCTGTAGGAAGTTATTGCAACTAAAGTCTTCAACAGAAAAACAAAACAATCACTCTGTTATTTGTGACGGCCCTGGCTTCAGGAACCAGGTGGTTAAATTCTATGCAATTATGTGATTAATGGTTATTAGTTGGTTGATATTTAATCATGTGTTAATGGGCTCTGGTGTTGCTGACTGTTCAGGGTCTTAAACCCTTGGAGCCTGGAATTAGTTTGATTGTGTGAGTTGGTTTTGGTTTATTATTTTTGGTTTGAAGGTAGAATAAATATGTTTTTACATGAATCCCCTTATATCTTTCCTTTTTTGTTGTTATGGTTCGTGAGCTAATTATAACAATTTGTACTCAACCACAACTACTCACATAACTGAAAAAAAGCAGTGATGGAAGAATCATGACATAAATAGAATTTTTTTTTAAAGGAAAGGGAAAGCAAACAGAAGAAGAAAGACAGACACCACAAAAGGAGAAACCATAATCCAACTATATACCATTCCATCTGCTACACCTGTATATAAAACAAAGGATATCTCATGGGATCCTGCAGTCAGAAATCAGCAACAGCGCCAGAAGTAAACAAGCGTCATATCTGAATGAATAAGAGTACAAAAATCACAAACACACATGCTGACTAACACAATGAAGCATACCAAGAGAGAAAGCTAACTCAGAGTATTCATAAATAGAATTAAATTAAATATATATATATATACAGTATACACTGTAAAAATAAACATATATATATATATGGTTCCAGTGTTAAGCTAAATAAATGTTTGTTCTGTATTTTAGACATAGGACATACGGTAAACACAATAAATGTATTTACTAAATATAAAACTATTTTCCTGAAAATGTAATTTAAAGTCCAGTTTCTTGTTAAACTTTGCTTGACATTCCGCAACTGTAGCTCTGTGCACATCTTCTCTCCTAGCTCATGCAAAGAGCAAATATACTTTTTCTGCAAGATAAATGTATTGATTAAAAAAAACCACCCTGTCCAAATCTCTTCATTCATATCAATCATATAGTTAGTGGTGGCAATAGTCCCTTCTTCTATCATCACTGTAAAACAAAGCCTGAAACTGTAGATTGATACATTTATATTAAAAATGGAGGAAAGAAACATCAATAATTTCATTGTTTGGCTATGTTTGAAGACCAGCTGTGGGTTTTAGAATATACAGAGCCTGATCTCCTCTCAGATTCCAAAATGTGGACGGTCTTTTAAACCAGGCCAAGCTGCTCTTAAAATGTCTTCTGGGGTTGTAGATTTATCACACCACTTGCCCACTAGTTAAAAGAGATCATTTGCTCCCCTTCCTTCATACATAAACTGGTATGTCACACATTTATCATGGCTCCTCCTGCCACTTCATCCTGCCTTCTTTATCCACATGTGGTGTGTACTTACATGGGAATTTGTTTCTCACTTTTTCACTACAGAGGCCTTGTCAGACAGAAGTCGCAACCATGCTAGTTGTATAGTGTCAGTTACAGTTAGTGTCATATTTGCATAAATGTGCACAGATCAGATTTCTGTTGACTTGAGGGCACAAAACATAGTGGCTACATAAGTCAGAGCACAGATTCAGCCTGGAGGTTCAAGCAAGATCAGGCCAGATGTGTCAATAAAAACCAATCACAGCAGACACGCTGTCCTAAAAAATACAAAACATATCACTATAATGATACTATAGGTCAGGAGAATAAAATGTCTGATCCATCGGCGTGGTTCGCATGAAGTAAGTAACAGCCTTGCTGCAATGTTTTACAGTTATTTACCAAAGTTTGGCTTTGATGCGGTCAACCAAAATTCAGCTCAGCTTGTTTCCTGGTGGACTTTGCCTCTGGATGTGACTGTCCCTCCAGCACATAAGGCAAAGCATTCTCTGGTAGAAGTCACACATATATATACCCAAAGCAGGCCAAAACCCACCAACACCCAAACATCAGGTGTCTGCAGACCCACCAAACTCAGGCTGGTGAGATTCTAATATGTGGCAGCGAACATACGTGACTCATGACGGTGATCAGAACTGCACCTGTAAACATTTAAAAGGGGGCGGGCCCATCACGCCTCCCCTCCAAAAAACAACAACCCATATTTAACATAACTAACTTCATCTATCTGAACACAGCAACCTCAGTATCAGAAAAGCACTTTTAGGTTTTCAGAGAGAATGAGGAGTAACCACCAGAACAGCATTAAAACTTTTTTTTTAAATGAATAAAAACCTACGTGGCAAAGGGGCAAGGCATCAGCCACCATCATACTCCATCCAACTTTTACATGAGCAGTCATCCCCACACAAACAAAGATAACTGCATCAGTGCACCAAGTTTATTATGGACCAGGAAGATGCAACAAAACACCTCTAAATTACAGATTCCTGCAGAATTCCTAAATAAACAACCTGTCATCAGGTCAATTTCCCTGACGAATGGTGAGGACAGGACAGACTGCATCCTGGTCAGAGCCAACCCCACATGGATAATAAGGCTTCAAAAAGTTGACATGACTGAGTTACCTGGATGTTCTGCACTCAGAAACCTTGATCATATAGTTTACATTTGAGCTGGGAAATTAATCAAATCTCCTATGCTACCATGAACACCTCTAACACTGCATGTTTCACTTAACCTTCACTCTATAACGTTACACTTTAGAATAAAATATGATTATTAGAATATATTTGAGTTTTTTTTCTGAGTATTTTATGATTCCCTCCATCTTTTACACGGATGTTTTTTAAAAACAATCAATATTTTTTGGGTAAAAAGTCCCATTTTATTCATGTTCCTGGGCTTTTACTCAGTCCTGTTAACACATAACCCTACTGGATTCATTTGGAATATCCCACAAGTCATGAGCACAACAACAAGTGGCATCAGTTGTTTCTTTTGAAGGCCGTGGGAAGACAACAACTCAGCTCTCTCATTCATTTTTCTGTGTATGTATTGTCAACCTTTTTTATGTTATTAAAATATTATCAACCTCTTTGACCTCTTAAATGATGCATAAATGATCAGTTATTTATTTTGAAAATAGACATTTGTTGCACTCATGAATAATAAAAACTCAAGCGTGCATTGTTGTGTGAAACATTTTTGTGGTTTATTTCCGTTCA
>JBAMIG010000004.1:20253508-20264291 GCA_037177335.1 Kiunga ballochi
CCATCCCTTCATCCCTCCATTTATCCATCCATCCATCCATCCATCCATCCATCCATCCATCCATCCATCCATCCATCTGTCTGTCCGTCGGTTGCAGGTAGCTAGAGTCTATCAATCTTTAGGCAGGGTACACCCTGAATAAGTCTTCAGTCCATCACAGTATATCAGTTAAATTTTCATTTTTAAAACTATTCAGATTTTTTCTATTATTTTAACCCAAAGATTTGCAAATTTGTCTTTTTTTATTGTTGTAAATGTAGTAATAGTAATAAAACATAATAAAATTTCTCTGTCATTCTAAATACGAGTCTTATCATTGCAGTCATAATTCACATGATCAGCAGATTGACAGTAAAATTCTCCCCAGTTCAGCTGCATGTATTTGCATGCAGAGTATACATGCTATATTTTATCTTCTATAGCAACTAAACCAAAGATTCTCCTAAAATGAATTTCTTTATTTTTAAATTACATGTTTATTTGTTTGTGGCATATGTACCCTGCAACCTGAGTAGAAATATCAGCGTTGTGAGTCTCACAGATATTTGTTTTTCTGCCCTCTAGCAGATTTGGTATGGAGTTTACAGATTTAGTCTTGCAGCGGCTGGGTATGCAGATGGGGAGGATTGCCCTGCTGTGACCTTGGAACTGTGCCCCGGCGGAGGACGACGGCAACCTCGGGATGGGCAGGATGTGCTGCAATGCAGCAGAAAGGTTCAGGACGCTGCATGCTCTCATTCACACACACGTACACAAACACATGAACGGCAGCATTCTACCATGAAACAGCAAACAGATCAATTTAACCACACACACGCGCATCTTCCTGGATAAGCGAGCAGGGGTGTGTCCTGCTCTACCTGCTGCTGCCTCACTAGCTGGAAAGCAGACACCACATACATAAGCATGCATGTTAATCAACACACAACACTTATCACCATACATTTACATAGCATAAGATTCTCACCTAAACCTAAAAGGAAATACCGTATAACAACACATATATCTACGTTATTATTAGATGCATGTTTTCCTGCATGCACGCATCTATAAGCAGTTCATCCACCTCACCGAAGCAGCATTTATTGCATTTCACATAGGAATCTCTCTGAGTTCAATCAGATACTATTATTGATCTCCCAGTCAGCCCAGCAGGGCATCCCATAGGAGCACAACATGTGACATCAGTGCAAAGATGTGGAATTTAAATAACAGTGCAGCAAAAACCCTCGTTAAAGAGATTTTCTGGGGCCAATAAAAAAGCTCTAATGACTGCGTGCTATCAGATTACAGTAAACCAAATCAGAATCATTTTAATTGAACTTGCTGTACTGATGTCAAACCAAACACACAATTTACAACCTTATTCTTTTTTTTATTTTCTATGATTGTTAGCACACCTGAACTGAACAGCTTACAAACCTTTCTTCAACAAATATACAAGAACAATTCTGGTGATATGAATTATTTTCTTATTGTTAGTAAGAAAAACAAACAAAACATTTGATCAAAACCAGCTGATAGTTAATTCTTAGTAGGAATGAAATCCGGATCTTCCCTGTTTTCCATGGAGTTTCTCTTGTTTCCTTAAAACATAACAGAGTCAGTCTGTTGGTATGACTGGCCTTTGTATATTTGTATAAATCTCATCAATACTTTCAGTATTGGTACTTTCAGTGCAGGATGTGTACCCACATGACAGATTTTCTGTTTTTTCTGTGTACTTTAAAAGCAACCAGTGATATTATGATGTTTTCTATATTATTTTACAGTTTTCCTTAAACATCAGCTTCACATTTACATATTTTATGTAAAACAACCTTTAACTATTTAACTAAAATCATTTAATTTAACATAAGAACATCCTTATAGTATATTTATATTAAATTTGACATAATTTTTTATGATTTTTATCCTTTTTTTTGGTGGAGCGGGGGAATCAGTAGTAGTTCATTTACCCTTAAAAAAGAAAAAGTCTTAAAACCTCCTCTGACAGCTTACTAGTATAAACATTTGCATGGTGTTGGTGTAAATGCTTAAAGTGCAGCAGATGTTGCTGGGTGTGGGGAAACAAAGTGGGAGCAGAGGAAGGAAGCAGGAGTTTCTGCAGCAGGAAATTCTCTCAAACATAGTTCTTTTGTTTTCCATCTGACAGGATGCGATGCAGCAACATGTTGTGGCTGTCGCTGCTGAACCTCTAATAATGCAGTGTTTTTGCCGGTATTTAATTACAAAAATTCTAATTCTTCACAGCAGTGAGTCAAAGACAGGCTTCCAACCTCATTATTTGAGCAGTATCAAAGAGAGGTAAAAAGACAAACAAACAGTGTACGTTTAAATAAAGAGGTCTGTTTATTATTTGATATATCATATGCATTTTCATATAATTGTTATATTACCAGTAAGTCAAAAATAATAATCATATAATATTTGTATATATAGATATATAGAAAACTAATCCAATATTCTACTTTTTACTTGAACTTTACTTCCTTGTAAAAAAAACAATATTGAGAAATGTACCTTCCCACCTTCTCCCAAGCTTCAGTATAGGCGCTTGAAGGGAGAAAAGAAGATAATACAAAAAACAAAAATTACACCTGAACATTGCATCTCATTGAACTAGAACATCTGTCAGAAGCTAGTAATGTTGACCATCTTGTTTTAAGACACAGGACGTTTATTAGTTTTATTTTGAAGAAACGTGTTTTTGTTTTTACGTTCAGTTGAAATGGCAGAAACTTTTTACGAGGAGGGGAAACAACTGCAATCATTTGATCATCTGAGAGGCAGAACATGAGGTTACACCAGTCTCATTACACACTTTGAAGATAACGAAGAACTTGGAAGAAGGAGATGAGGGTGAGCAGAAAACGAGGAAGAGACTAGGAGGCGGAGCAGTGACTGCAGGGGGAAAGACTTTCTGTTTAATGCAGGATATAGAAAGTTTGCTGTGCTTCTTCACCAATAATTTACATTTTGTAAACACAGGGCAGCAGCACAAACAGTGCAATGTCCTCTTTGTCTCATCAATCCCCAGTCTCCCTTCCTGTCTGTCTAATTTGTCACCAGGAGGCTTCCACGCCATGCTCGGCAGAGACAGATATCCGCTTTGACCATATAACCACGGCAGTCCTCACGCTTCTTATCAACCACACCATTCCCATTCTCCCTAAACAACTCCCACCCCCCATCTGCTCAAACTCTTGATATGTGAAAATGAAAACGTGGAGGCAGGCTGTTTTAAGGATTGTGAACATGGATGAGGCCTTAAAGAGCATCAGAAGCCATGGAGGGCTTTCGGGGTCCCTGGAGTCGATCGAGGCCAGAGACGCAGGAAGGTTGCTTCATTGCTACACCCCCTTCTTTTGAAAGGTGTGGGTTGCCAAGTTGTCAAGAGGAAGCATCAAAGCTGCAGAGAAAGGAAAGCACACATCAAGGTTTTTTCATTTATTCAACAGATTTTCCAGAGATTTAATAAACTTGGAAGAAAAATGGGTGATAAGAGCACCTGAGCTACATTTATGCCTGCATGTTCTCTGTGGAGCTGTTCAGCTCAGCTGCTCTTTAATTGTCTCCAGATTGAGGATTAATTCAGCATATATGAACCTCTAAACATCTGTTAACATCAGTCAGAGTGATAGAAAATGCAGTTGGACTGATGGTTGCTGGTCATCAAACATACACTGGTTTGGCATCACCTGCTGATAAATGGGACAAAAGATGTGTTGTGTTTTTTCACTCCAGTTCCCCAATAAACTGTCAGAAGACAGAAGACATTTTCCTTGTTAAGGTAAGAAAGTGGTGGTTATAATAAGAAAGACACAAATGATGGCTTCACTATATATATATACTATGTATATATATATATATATATATATATATATATATTCAAATCTCTCAGTCAAGCATGGCAGCATAAAAGTGGCATAACAGGACCCTGAAGATGAGCAAGTTAAATAGAATGAAACTATGATTAAAGCTGCAGTAGGCAAAAAAAAACTACCAAAAAAAAAAAACCCAGAATGGTCTTTCCCTTTTTAATGACCTTCCCAATCAGCCAACAACACATTCTCCTTCACAAGTCACCAATTGTTGTCATTTATTAATCCAGGGTGAAAAGTGATGCAGTTGTTGCTGAGTAAACTGTGACATTAAAGGAGATAAATGATGCTTTTAAATCCTTTTAATATGTAAATCATAACTTTTATTGTTTATATAAAGTAGAAGCGCAATGCTTTGGTCTGTATTCCTGCTTATTATCGCTCCACACACACCTTATAACCCTGTTCTGAGGTGCATCTTCAGAGCGACTCGTTTTGGTGCAGTCTTTTTAAATGTGAATGAGGCATGTTAAGCCCCGCCCCCTTCCAGGTCACAGAAAGTTCCGCCATGTTAGTAGTTTGATAGCAACAATACGCTAATCTCCCGGCAGAGAAACATTTTTTTGATAAGTTTACTATAAAAGTCAACATATCAGACTCACCACATTAAATACTTGGAAGTCCACGACCTTATTTGGCAGCAAATACTGTGATGTAATAAATAAATACATTTTTTAAAAGAAATTGAACAGACTAAAAAATATTATAAAAATAGGATATAAAGAAATATGTGCAGCATCAGGGGGTAATAAATGCATACTTTCTGTATACCTGCACTTAAACATGCACAAAAACCTTTATTTAAGGTCTAAAATTGTGGATTTAGCCTGATATGTCCCCTTTAAACAAACATTTGTAGTAATGTAGGCTATTAAACAACTAACAGAAACCACCAAAGCAGGACCAAGTCCAAGACATGGGGTTTTTATTTATGTGTGACCATAGGTCAATGTTTTCCTGCATCTTTTTTATTGTTTTTTATTTTATTAAAGTTCTGCTAATGCTGAATAGAAATTAAAAATGCTTCTTTAACTCTTGGAATGTTAAGTTACTTTTATTTTTCTTTATTTGAATAGTTTTAATTTGATGTACACATTCTGGATTAATTTTTAAATATACTAAAAAATATAAAATACAAAATAGTTTTTCTGTTGTATATTTAAAAAAAAATTTTTACATCACAAAAAGAGCCGTCCATTCATTTGAACATAGATTCTTTCTACAAAATTGCTTGAATATAACGTATTTCTGTTGCCATAGTTGTTAAGGATGTTACTAACAAACCAGAAGTCTGTGTTACATCCTGGACTACGTTGCTAAAACTGATTACATGATTTATTCATTTATTTATTTTTATCATTATTATTTTTTTTAGCTTTGTTGAGTGGTGGTCACCTGCTTTACTTTATTCTTTACATATTTTAAGGACCATGAGGCCTGCAGTTACAGAGCACAGTTAAATCTTTTGTAACAGTTTGGAGTTAATATTTGTTTGCTCAAATACACTGTTGGGTGCAACAAAAACTGAGGTAATTGTTTCAGGCTTCCTTGTGAAGCTAATGCATTTCCCTAATTTCAATAGTTTGAAAAATAGTACACCTGGGGCAGTGTTAAACTCAACCGGTTGGATGGCCGCCACATACACACAGATTACAGCTTCTCAATGCAGCCAAATCCTGGCCGGGTGCCCTGCACTGAATGCCATTCGCTGGTCTCTGACCCTCTTTCTTGTCAAGCGACTGCTAAACAAAAGCGGCTGCCAAACAAAAGCAAATAAATCCCAATAAATCCTCTTAAAAATATATTGTACACCTGATTTCTTTAATCATCTTTTGCTGCTAACTTCTTTTAAGCTCCGATACATTCAGTAACTCGTTTGGCTTGAAACACACACATTCAGAAAAACATTTATTCTTACAGATTTAACAACAGTGAGTTTATTTATTATTATTCTATGCATCTATAAAGATGACATGTAAATCAAACCTTTCCTTCCAATTCCCTGCATAATAAATGTAAATTCTGTTTTTATTGTCATTTATGTAATATATTTTGGGGGTTTATTGATTTATTTCCATATAGTTATCATTTATAATTGTTGTGCTTTTTTATGCTGTGCAGATCTTTTATCAACCCTCCTGTTATTTGGTCATTTTGATGCATTTTTTAAATTTGAAGCTAGAGATCAGGGATCTCCAAATCTGGTCCTCGAGGTCCGATGTCCTGCAGGCTTCTGAGAGTTTCCCAACTGAAACACATCCAATTCCTATCAAACTGGTCTCTACAGCGTGTTTTCACAAATCTCACAAGTCTGTTAACGACCCATTCATTAGAATCAGGTGTGTTGCTGCAGGTCATAGATGTATAGCTTCATTTATATTTCAATACAATACGGCAAAATAATGTAGACACATGCAAACACTGGCATCTAAGAGACATGCACACACACTCAGACACACCTGTATGTCTTTATGCCTAATAAATTAAGCTTAGAAGAATTGGATATGTAAAATAAACTGGAAATAAATGTAAATAAACTGGAATAACGGTAAATAAATGAGAAACAGATTGGTGAGATTATTTGTATGTCATGTCTTACTAACAATAGAACTACACCAGTAACTTAGACCCAGGTGTAAAACACGTGACTGTGTGCTCATTAAAATTATTTCAAATATATATACATAAATATTTATATTGACCATGTTTTTGGTCAAAACCAGTTTGTCATAATGCATGTTCATATGTGCTTATCATCATGATTATATTCAAAAATAGATTTTTTTAATAGAAATCTTTTAAAAGGTTTTGCACAAACATTTGTAGGTATTATTTTATATTTAATACTTTATAAAAATGTCAAATAAACCTGTTCAACTCGACCAGAGGGGAAAACAAACGTTAGTCTTCCATTAAAACGTAAAAGGCTTCAAAACAGTGTCCTGACTTAACTTTGACATGTGATATTTTATCAACATGTATGTTGTTAATATTAGATGTAATAACAATAAATAATTTCTGTGTTTTTTGTTTTTATTGAGAACAGCAAATAGGTCACTGAGGTCTATTAAACTATAAATGACATCAGTAGGCCTAAGTGTAAAAGACATATTTAATGTACAAGAATCAACTCCAATTAACAAGGTAAATATATATATAATATTCAGCAATTACTTTTTTTAATTAATGTTTTATAGTAAATCAAGCCAGGTTAGTTTAAACTGGAAGTTAAAAGGTGTATTGTAAATGTGACAATTAAGTTGTACTAAATAAGCAACATTGATAAAACTGATATGACTTATTTTTAGCTAAAACACACTGGTGAGTAACCCTTAGCAAAGCACATTGGTACAACGTGTCATATCTTCTTAGAGATTGACTGTTAGACGTATAAACAAAAGAAGATAAAGTCTGCAGAAAGAACCAGATGAAAGTAGGTAAAACATTAGTTTCTGCAGGTTTTTGTGTTTCTTATCAGTGAAGGATCGTTTTGTTCCTACGTGTATCTATCCACCACAGCCGGGAGTCAAGGGACAGAAGTGGGCCCTGATTCCTGTCTGCATTGTTTGCACATCCTTGTTTCTTTTCTGTGAGCTTGCAAATCCTCTACTGACACAGAGAACACTCTCTTCTCTTCCTCATCTGAGCCACGGATATTTTTGTCTAGTGGCCTACACAGTAAAGGACTGATAGAGAAAAAAAAAGATTGTGCATGTTGGAAAAGGTTAGCCTACTGGTTACAAGCGAAGCATCTGTATGATCTGAGATTACATGTGACTGTGCACATGTACCTTCTGCAGTGACAGGACTCACTAAGACATATTCCACTATCCAGCCTTGTCTTGGAGTCATTAAATATTAACACAGCCATCTTGCTCTCCCTCTGAGGTCTGATGAAGATGTAGGATGGTGCACAGGAACAGGATGGGGTCACCTCTAACTCTGTCGTCTCACTGTAAACCTACTGTGATGACACCTGGGCCAGACCAAGCATACAAACACATTACTCATCTGGAGGCGACACACTGGACTAACACTTACACTGACCCTGCAATGACACTAGATCACAACAGAGCACTGTTTGTTGAGCACCTGCTTATTAACATGAGAATAAACTGCAAATATGACTGCATTAAACATTCTCACTGCTGGTCAAATTTCATGTAAATCCTTCCAAAGCAGCAAAATGAGAATAGGTTTTGCGAGGCCAGCTGAAGGGAGCACAGTGAATGATAAAATAGAATAATGGAGCTAATTACAGGATTATGCACCCCTGTGGAAAGAACAAACAATGACCTTCATTGGATGTTTTTCTTTTCTCAAAGACTCTTATTAACACAAAATGGGTACGTGGAGAACAAACGAGGTGGAGAGAGGTCCTTACCTGTCCCATAGCTTGACATTCCTACAGTTGTTGCTGCAGCAGCCAGCTGATATCAAAGCTGTGGAAAAACGAGGGGGGGTGCAGACAAAGAGACGAGTCTTAAATGTGGTGATTTGACAAGTGAAGAACGTCTTGTTAATCCTATAATTTACAGCCAGTGTCTGTTTAGACAGCCAAAGAAAGACTTGCAAATAAACATTGTGATGGACGACCAGCTTTTGTTGTCATTTTGAAATGTATGTCAAATACTGAGGAGGGAATACAGTAGAAACACGTGCCACTCACATCTCATGCAGAAACAAAGCTAAAAATAAAGTGCATGAAGACTAAGCTTGACATTTTGGAAAATACCCAGATGAGAGGAAGATGAGACAGCTGAACACACTTTTCGTGTACAATTTTGAAGCCGTTCATCCCTAAAAGGAGTCTGAACCAGTTTTAACAGGCAAATCATAGAGAAGCAGGACACCTCATGGAGACATTTCTGTCATACAAAGCCAAAACGTGAATTTAACTCTTTTAAAGGCCATTAACAAGGTACGACACTGCATGATATGGGGGAGGATGTGCTGGCATGATGAAATAATAAAAGTTCTTTCCATTTATCCTGGAGGAAATAGTTTCACACACATGAGTTCTTTCTATCATTTAAACAATATTACGCCTTTAAACAAAATTACGTCATAAAAAAGTTAATTCAAAATGCCAGAATCTTTACTGTTGATTCTGGCTTTTTTCAATGAACCTGTCTGTAAAATATTGAACCTCCCTCATCAATATCATTCAACAAATGTCTTTTTTTTTTTTATTAAAACCATCCATCAGATTTATGTTTGTGTAGAAATAGCTTGTGTCTTTGCTCCTTGGCTGGTGGATTCAAATTGCTTCATAAAGTCCCATCTGTCTCTCCTTTGCAGGTAAATGTTTAAAAACACAGGTAAAAATATATACCTTTAGATAGATAGATAGATATTTTCTTTTTATCATTATATTGAGCTGAAAAAGAAAAGAAAACAAGCATAGATTTGTACAAACGTGTCAAACTCAAAGGTTTATAAAAGTGCTCTGTACAAACATCCATCCATCCATCCATCTTCTACCGCTTTGTCCCTGTTCCGTACAAACAGTTCAGCTTTATTTGTGTTGCACCCCTTCACAACACTGTCATCTCAGGGAGCTTTACACACACATTAATACAAGACAATGCATAATAAATAGCCTAGTTAAGGAAAAGCAACAGATTGCATTAAATCTTGACGTTGATCTAATCTCCCATCCTGAGGAGGCATGAGGCGACAGTAAGAAGAAAAACTCAGTTTTAACAGGAAGGAAAAACCTCCGACAGAACCCAGCAGCCATCTGCTTCGACCAGTTCAGATTAAAGTCAGGATTGGGTTAAAATCAGCACTGCTTTAAATATTTGTGGCCATGATGCACGTTCATTGGGGGGAAATGAGAATCTCTGGAGGCAGAAATCCTCGTGACTGACTGCTTATATAAATCTTGTTCATAGATGACTAAGGGGACTTTGCAATTACTCTCCAGATTGAGTGACAGAAAAAAAACGCTTTGTGCAGTCAGCTAAGTTATGCTGTCACAAACTCATCCTGGCATCACTCTGAGAGGTGTAGCTCTTTCTTTTATCCAGCTTTACCTCATTTGAACTCAAGGCAGGCTCTTCATTTTTCACAACTGAACATATCTGCTCTGCTTTCTTTCTGTGTCTTGGAAAAATGTTTCTGTGAAATCAAAAGGTGTGAAGCTAAATTGTTATATTACGGGATGCTGTGTTTACTGCCAGACTATTATGGTTTTGCATGTGTAGCAGTTGGTCTTAGTTTGGTTCACCTATGATGAGAAAAAGGGTTTTGCCTCAGCTTAGACACCAGGGGACTCAATAATAAAACTTTGCATAGAATCTCTGCAAAAATTGTATTTAAGGAACAAAAACTTCCAAAGTAAAAGTCTGATTTAAAAAACATTGATTACACAGTTTGGGTGTTTTACGTTGAATTGTGAGAGGGCACATAGACGTAACTATTTAAATACTGAAGTCAGTACTTGTTGTTAAGGTGGAAACACATAGGGAGATTTTGTTTGCAGGTCATAGTTGTGGCGTAACAATCAAAAGGAAGACTGCCGAGTGGCAGCATGTTGCTGCGCAGTAAATGGTGTCAGTGTGATGAAGACACCTGTGGCAGAAATAAAAAAAAAAAAGCTGTGGATTTCAAGATGGAGATGCTAATTGATCACTCCACAATAACACATATGAGCATGGATCACATCAAAGCACATCCTCTGCGCTCTGGGAGTAGACAAACGGCGTGAGGAGTCAGTGCCTCAGTGGGTAGCCTTTGTCACCTGGAGCCAGCATCTACCTGAAGCTTCTACCTGCAGCTTCCTCCTGCAGCATCTACCTGCAGCTTCTACCCGCAGCATCTACCTGCAGCATTTATCTGCAGCTTCTACCTGCAGCATCTACCTGCAGCATTTATCTGCAGCTTCTACCTGCAGC
>JBAMIG010000004.1:20264391-20282915 GCA_037177335.1 Kiunga ballochi
CTGCAGCTTCTACCTGCAGCATTTATCTGCAGCTTCTACCTGCAGCATCTACCTGCAGCATTTATCTGCAGCTTCTACCTGCAGCTTCTACCTGCAGCATTTATCTGCAGCTTCTACCTGCAGCTTCTACCTGCAGCATTTATCTGCAGCTTCTACCTGCAGCATCTACCTGCAGCATTTATCTGCAGCTTCTACCTGCAGCATTTATCTGCAGCTTCTACCTGCAGCATCTACCAGCAGCATTTATCTGCAGCTTCTACCTGCAGCATCTACCTGCAGCTTCTACCTGCAGCATTTATCTGCAGCTTCTACCTGCAGCATTTATCTGCAGCTTCTACCTGCAGCTTCTTCCTGCAGCTTCTTCCTGCAGCATCTACCTGCAGCTTTAACAGCAGCTGATGTGAATGATAACAAATCGGGTTTAATGTGGCTTAAATGTATTATCTTATCCGCTGTGCTGCCAGTTTTCCTTCTCCAAAATGTTACTACACAAGGTCCAAAGTTGGTGCAGCGGTACGCACTTTTCTTTGTCAAGTTTAGTTCTATAAATCATAAACTTTGCTTATAAAGTACTTTACGCAAATTTCAGTCCTGTTTTGTGTGTAAGCAGGCTTTTATAAATCAGATCATTGCTCCTTTAATCAGTTGTCCCTCCATACCTCTTTGCCCTTCAGAACTCTTTTATCCTTACCACCTAGCTTGATATCTCGATCTCTTTCTCCCCGAGCCAACAATCCCGTGCTCCCCAGGAGTCCATAATCATGTTTTCAGCACATTTCCTCTCCTCGGTGCAGAAGCATCTTGCATTAAAGATTCATAACACTCTTGTGACCGCCACATTGTGCCAAAGATTCTAGCGGCCACCTTAGCTGCTTTTCCTGCTCCTTCCCTTTTTTGTGTTTATCTTCACAGGAAAAGGGGAGGGTGAGGCTAAATACAAATATATAAAAGCCTTTTGAAAACATTGTTTGGATGCAGCAGTTAGCCAGCGGGTGCGTTCACTCAGAGGTCAGGGTGTGTGGAATGAGACTGATTTCATAGTTTAGTCTCATGATACGTTGGTTGGAGAGGCGTTTGTGCATTGTTTCCTCTTAGGACATGGACACAAATAAACCTTAAAAAAGTGCACACACTGGCTGAACCTCCCAAAGCTGCAGTTACACCCAACTTTTTCTTGCCAGTCAATACAAAGGAGGATTTTGAAATGACTAAAATGATGAAAGTGATGCTAAAATTAGAATCAGCTGTAGCCAAATTTATTTACGTGATTATAATGATCATATAACACACAAAGTTTGAGCTACTGTTCCTCAGTATAAACTCTCGTCTGTGACATCTTGTCTAAACAAACCTCTCTGATACTTTTGTTACAAAGAAGCTGATGTTTGTGGGCAACTACTTTGCCTTGATAACATATTAGATAGCGTGTTTTAACAAAGCAGAATGCTAAAAATTATTTTTACTTAGTGGGTAAAAGATAATGGTAAATAGTAACAACAAGTCTTCTCCCTTTCTTATAGCGTTTATAGCATCTTCTCTGGACAGTTCGTAAGCATGTCCAGCAGTAAAGGCTGTGTGGCATTCATACTGTATGTGCAGGATTTTAATTCCAGCTCTGTTAACATAGTGTAACATACTGCAGTTTAAACTGGGCCACATCTGATTTTTTTTCTTGAGTTTTAATGCGTTACCTTTTTCTCACACACACAGAGCCTTCACAAGTTAGTACTTAGCTGATTATGCTGTAACAGTTTCTGATTTTAGACAGAACACATTTCCCCTCACAATGTGTCGACAATATAAGCTATTAAAATACAGCTTACATATTACAAAATGGTTCTGGATTGTGCAGTTGCATGTGAATAGTCTTACATTATGTCTGGATGAGGTTTATGTCATTACTTCTAAATCAGTCATGGATTTTACAAATCTGTATTTTTATCATGTGTTGACATGAAGAGCTCATGTTGAGCTTTAGTAATGTTGCAGCATAAAAAAAACTGTGGGTGCAGCGGCCAGCCGCTCAACAATGCACACATGCACACACTGTGTAGCTGGTGTAAAGAAGACCTAAAGTACAACCATTATTCTACACTGACAAAAACATTAGACTCTCAACAGCTACAATGTGCAAGTATAGTTGAGCAACCACTAATGCTGATCACTAACACTGATCATTACTGGCTGCACTGATATGAGGGACTGATTCAAAAAGGTTATAATGGATTTATTTCAGCAGGTCACGTTTTGCTGCTGCTTGTTTCACTGTTCTGAAAAAAATTGAGGTTTATCTTTACATGAGAACTAACTCCTGGTTGTCGTTTGGTTGTTTAACACTTTCTGTGACAGCAAACTAGTAAAAGAAGCATTTGTCTGTCATTAGCTGGCAATTTTATGGGTATTTATGTACCTATTGGGTCTTTCTGTTGTGCTTTTCCTTATCATTAGTTGACAGGTGCTGTATAGCAATTTGTTATAAAAATTAATGTAATGTGAATTCAAGACTTAGAGCACTAAACCTAGAGCTCTCTCAGTCTGAGAATATGTAAAAAGTGAACACTAGAATTGTCCAGTTGTTGAACTACAAGCTGCTCCTGTCTGCGTGTTTGCTGATGTGTTTAAACATGTGTTCTGTCACAAAGACAGAAAGATCGTCTTTTTAAAGACCAGTTAAAAATGATAAAACCTGTGTTGCACCAGTAATCATGAAACCTAAAGGGAATAATCAGGGAATTAGTATCCATCTTCCTAAAAAGTGTAGTTTATTCTGAATCTGTTTGTATGCAACAAACAGCCTTAGTGATGGAACAGGAATATTAATGGAGAGCAGAGCTCCTGTGAAACTATGCCTAACATTTTAAAACATTTTAAAAAGAATAAACAACGAGTATCAGTAGCAGATGTGCAAATCAGACTGAAATAAATGCATTTGTCCCGGGAGGTCAGCATGTTTGACATAACCTTATTTAGACCGGCTGTAGTGAATTCAGATCAGTGAAGATATGCAGCAGCATCAGGATGAAAGGAGCTGGGTAAACAGCGGGCATGACTGTTTGTCTGACAGTGTCCAGGGTCTATAGCTGATTACTGGTCTCCCTGTTTATGAAAGAGGAGAAATATTATGACTAGATAAAGTTTCAAAGCATACAGCTATTCCTGTAATTACACAGGAGCTTCTAAAGGCTAAATAAACACATCTAAATATCACCCGAACGCAGAAAGGCAGAGAGGCTCAATGAAACTAAAGCTTTTATTTTATGACAACAACCCTTTTGTCACAGATATGTAAAGTTCTGAACATAAAAAAGTTTAGAAATAGAGTACTGGCATTTGTTGCATTGATTTTTCATCCATCTGACATTTAAATATATTACACAGGGGTCTTGTGTGCACACTGGATCTCCAAGTCTAAGGAGACCTTATATTGAAGCTTGTGCAAAATATAGGTCAATGCTCATGAAACAACATGATTCCATCAAACAATATTCTATCTCGGGTAATATCTCCACTTTACTGTGAGTGAAAATTATTTTCATATATTCTGATATTTGCTGAATGAAAGTCCCAGTGACAGGATGATTAGTTTGGCATTCAGTGCATCCATCCAAACAGGTGAGCATTTTTAGGAAGTATATCTCTAAACATACATTTTAAAAAATGCATAAAATATTTTGAATCAACAGGGGGAAACTAGAGTTTTTCTTAAATATTAATCAGTTCTGGGTCGTTTAAATGCAAAAATAATTGTTTTGGATGGATTTTCTGTCTTTAGGTCGGCAGACAGACACAAACTCAGGTCACAAGCATAACTGTTGTGTTGTGATGGTGCTGCTCGGTTCATGACCAAATCCAGAGAATCCCTTTACCGAGAAGTTAATCAGTGTCCAATGAAACTCGCTCGCCGTGAATCCCAATCAGCTTTCCTGACCTCTTTCAACTGAGCAAACATACAACACACTCAGACAATGTTTGTTGATTTAGTTATGGGCAGGGTGTTAAAACTAAAATTGGATTCAACAGGATATGAAAGCTGTGTAGAGGACAAAAGGAGTATGATGCGGGTCAGAGGAAGAGTATATAGATAATGTGATTACTCCAGAATAATGTGGATGCTAAGCTCCTTAAATTCCACCCCTGTATGCCAGCGCTCGAGCAAAAGGCTCTAAATTTCCCCACAAAGAGATCTGTGAGATTGGTTTGGGAGAAGCTGATCCCTTACTGAATAAATCCACGTTACGCATGGGGAACCCTTTTCTCTTTGCAGCTAGGCACCAATTATTAACTCTATGTAACTTATAATCTTACACGTCATAAAGCAGATTCGTTCAAAACTTTGTTAACATCATAAAATATATTTTCTTTGGTTAAAAAAACAACTGCTGAAGTGAAAGGAAAAAATGAAGGTATTGGGTAATTGAAGAAAGAAAAGTTATGAATTGCCTTTGTGTCATTTTCTAGAAGCAGTAATAAAGTAGATATTGATGTGTGAATCATGCTCTTAAACACACAAACAGGCTCAGCTCCGGGATGCTCAGCTCTCAACAGTCTTTGATCTGTCAACTTCTCCCTGTCTCCCTCTCCTCTTCTCTCAATTTACAGAATCAATACAAGTTAATTTCACATGGCCTTTCTCTCCAATTCCAAAAATCTGTAATATAAATTATTCAGGTGGACTGTGCAGGAAAGCTGGTTGAGATGCTCGGCAGATCAGTGACCTTCCATTGAGCGGCAGTCAGACTGTGAGAAATTGGCTTGGTGAGGTTGAAGCTGCCTGGAGGAAGGTATTTGCCTGAATATCTCTTAGGTTACTGCAGTACAAAACGTCTACATCATTAAGTTTATTTGCCATTAAAATTATTTGCCACTTTTTGTAAGCCTAGCATTATGTCTGATGGTACGTACACCTGATGCTGCCTCAGAGCTGGGAACAAAGGTATGACCGAAGCGGATGTGTGTGCAGGAATGGTACCACAGCAAAGCACTTTATACACACTGAACTCATGTTAGTCTTATGATTTTGCATCAGGGATACAACAAGAAAAACGCCTCTGTTGATCTGTGTAAGCAAGCAAAGCAAGGCAAGGACAGTACGAGGATGGCTTCTCAGTATGCTAATATGTGTGAGGTCATACTTAACTGTTCATGTTTTGGTGGTGGTGTAGGCAGTAAAGGTGGAACAAAAGGCTTAATAACAGAAATAAGAAAAATCCTGATTCTGAAATAAGATTCAAACACAGATCAGTGAATAAAGAACACATGAAAAAATTTAAGGCTCACCTAAAATACTATGTATATTAAAAAAAAAATTCAGAATGAAAAACAATGCCTTTGTAGAAAACCCCTCTGTCAGATTATACAGTATGTGTTCATTATCTTTGCAAAAGCCAACTCTGATAAAGTGAAGCAGAACACCGAGCATGTAGGGCAAATGATTTGGGAGAGAGCCCAGTTTGTCACCATCTTTCTGTTAGGGAGTGAAATAACCACTAAACTTTCATTCATTCTGAGTAAATTCTGCAAATGAGACAAACTAATGAACTAAACCAACCACAGGACCTCCTTGGCTTCAATCAGCGCATCATATGAGTAAAGGTTTAGGATTGGAGGAAAAACAACTAGACAAAAACATGTGCTCTGAAATTTAGAAGATCTCTGAAAACTTCACTAAATGAACAGAAAAAAATGGACAGATCTCCAATAAAGCAAATTAAGCTAAATTTAAATCCAAATTTTTTATGTCGGCTTGGAACTACATCAAAGTAGTCACCCTTCAATCGGTTAATTCACCATCTACCCATCAAGAATCAGTTAATATTGTTCATCTATGTGTCATCCTCCTAGAACCTAAAAGAAATGCCAATAGCATTTCTATGGTAAGGATAGATCCAAGCGGTGGAAGTCATATCACTTTATTTTCAAAGGCATACAAAAAGGGATAGTCCTCTTTTGCTGATGACTAAATGGTTTATAGGTCATTTCCACTCCCAGCATTACAAATAAAACTGAATTCATAATGGTGTTGTCCATAAACGTATCCATTTTTTTCTCACATCTCTTTGTTTTTAACATTTAAATACATTTTATGCTTGTCCTAATAAAATAAAAAATGTGCTTGCAAACTTTTTTATATTTAACCCATATGTAGCAACAAGTAATTTTTCCTTCACATGCACAATATGTGCAAACTACAGGGGTGTCTTTTTCACCTTTATGTTATGGTGACATGTTATACTTTTTCCTTTCTTGGCTCTGTGTTATAGTGAAAAATTAGACAGTCTGCAACAAATCTTTAAATAGTGTTGCTTTACCAACATTTATTTAATCAGAGCTGCCATTTGTTTATAAATCATATTTTGCTGAGTCGGCAATCTATAAACAAGAAAAGAAAAATGGTCCCGCTGCATTAATTAATGACAAGTGTCTGACTAAAGCATAGGAACTAGTAAAATAAGTGATGACAGCA
Organism: Kiunga ballochi; assembly: GCA_037177335.1. Classification (NCBI taxonomy): domain Eukaryota; kingdom Metazoa; phylum Chordata; class Actinopteri; order Atheriniformes; family Pseudomugilidae; genus Kiunga; species Kiunga ballochi. Next base: position 20,270,855 of record JBAMIG010000004.1, read on the forward strand.
GGAAGAAACAGCATCCTGAAGTCTGTGTGGCTGAAATAGACCATGGATAAATATCAGCCTGAACCTCAATGGAAATGCATCTGAATAAACCGATGAAGACTGTGGATATGGGTTTCAATGCAGCTCCTGCACTTTATTGTTCACAGGGTCAAAGATGTGCATGTTTCTATCAAACACAGGGGCTTCTCTTGTAAGCATATCTAAAGACATGCAGAAATGTCTTTTTTAATAGTTGAATTCACTGTAGACTCAACAAAACGTAGTGGGACGTTTATTTAAACGTTAAACATAAAGAGATGGGTGAAAAAATTAAAACCGTTCATAGACATTAACTCTTCCTTTGTTGCTTTCATGCTCTGTACTAAAGCTCACTGCCGCATGAATCCTGCTATGATTCTCAAAGGTAAATTAAAAATTTAAGCAGACACTTGCAAGATAAACTGCTGTTGTCCTATTTTAACATGTCGCTTCTCATCAGTCTTCAGTGCTGATGAATAATAAACCAGGCTGGGGAGACAATGGAGAGTTGAGGACTCCAGTCCTTGCATGCAATCAGATCTCAGATGGGTGGGAATGATGAGATGGAAAATTCTAATTTTATCAGCAGTAATGGATGGTTGAATTTTTAAACATCCCACAATGCTTTGCGGTTCAGTTTGACAGTAAGAAACTCTGTTTAGTGACATGATCTGAAGATCTAGATGACTTGTGTCTAAGGGCATGTTCTTCCTCAAAATCCCTGAATTACACAATGAGAAACAACAGGAAACCGTTTGTGTTTGTGCGACACTTAAAGCCCTTTGTGTTGCTTTTGAAACAATGCAACACATTGCATCAGATATGAAAAATGCGTGGGCAGCCTACAAAACAATGCAACGACATACAGAATGGAAACTATTAGCTTACTTCTAGATGCAGATAAGAAATTACATTGAATGTAAATAATTTTCTGCACTGAGAAGTGAAATACTTAGCATACAACACACATCTCACAGAGCTTTTCTCACATAGAGGAAGTGAAAATAGGATTTCCAAGACGGGGTAAAACAAGATTCTATGGCCAAAACATAGAGAAATATCAGCATAAACGGGTTTTTGCTGGAGAATGAATCATAAATCCATGATTTAAAGACATCATTAAACCATCTTCTGCAGTTCAAGGCCACACAACAATGCCTTTTACCTGCAGCTCAAGTTTTCCCAGGACTAGATGGAGGGTAACCTTTTTTTCCTGTGGAATGAGCCAGCCAGTCTGGAGCAGTCAGTGGGGTAATGTAATAGATTCCAATATCTCTGAAAGGAAATCTCATAGAACAAAAGGCGAAAGAGACCCAGTCAGAGATAATGACATAAATATAATGCTGATCATCTCATGTCAGTAGGCTCAGCCAATCCATCTGCAGTAATGGGAACCTCACACATGCCCCACTGTCGCTCTCATTAGGAAAACCATTACATCAAATAATGCACAATAAGAGCAGGAGATGAATTCATGCTCCAGGAAATGGATGAGTACATCCTTTCTGACATGTTGTATTCCTGATGAGTTATTTCACTGTCTATTCTTTCAGCAGATGGTTGAGCTGTAACAGCCATCACACTGAAGAAGCAGCAAAACAGACAGACCATCTGCTTCTGGATCAGTGATAAAAATACAGACATGACAGCATCGCAGACAAGTTAGCCAAAAATCACGCACAAGAGTGCAACTTTGAATGGCAACCCTCCACAATCTTTCTTTATCGATGAAACACTGAAGCCAACAATATGAGCTGAATGTCAACTGCAGCTTTTTTCTGCTATCCAGAAACATTCTGCATATTTACACAGTTTCACAAAACATTACCGCTTAACAAGCATGTCCACTCAGGATATGTTCAGTATTAAATACATAGTCAAATTTCACAGCTTGTGTGGATCAATTCCATTTTATATATAATCATGAATACAAAAACAGCAGTGTAGAACATTCTTTCGCAAAATATTTAATATTTATGTAGATCCTCTAGTGTCTTTCAAGCACAATAGTAAGTATCCCGCGTCAACATGCAGCCCTGTTATTACATTCTTCCAAAATGCAACAGCTATTTTTCATGACAACCAGAAATTATTTTAAATTGTTGTGTTGTGAAGACATGCGAAGACTGAGAGCAGCAACTTCTGATTATTTTGGCCTCAGTGGCAGATAAAGTTATGCTGTTACAGCTTTATATTAAGCTCACCTTCCTGCAAGAAAAAGAACAAAAAAAATATATAGAAAGAAGCAAAACATTTGATCTAATTGTTTTTGTGATAGGAAATGCAGAGGAGGAATGGAAGCGCTTGTTGCTTTTTATTTCTCATCTCCTTTGAGACAAACATTTTAGCAGGAGTACTTTTCCAAAAAATACCAGCAACATTACTTATTTTCACATGTCTGTAACATCAGCCAGCGCAGCCGGCCAGAGTCATTGTCTAAGAATTAACTAGTGACAGTTCCATCATGTGGAAGAGAAGCCAGCCACTACGTCTTTGGGCAAATTGGATAAGTTAGAAAAGAAAACTGAATTTTCCCAGCTGTGGAAGACCATGTTAAGGATTTGACAAGTAGCCATTAAAAGTGATCTGTAAATTACAGAGGTGATGTGAGGCTTAAATGCAGGGGATAAAAAGATGGAGTTAATAAAAAAAAGGATAGTTCTCTAATTATGGCAGGCCAAATCAAAGAAATTTACACATAAGATTAATGCTTGTTTATTGTTCTTAAAAAATAAAAAGAAGCTCAGTGTCTGTACATTGGCCATTTGAGGTTAAGAAATATTTAAATGTACCTTGAGATTTACTTACATTTTTACACATGGCTAGGACCAGGAGGGACTTTGCAAAAGCAGCCCAGCATGAGGATTAAGAAGTAGCAAAATAAAAATATGCATTTGAAATTCAACAGTTTGTTCAATAAAAGGATCGGATTTCTTCATTTGCTAAATGTTTTTAAATTCCCTCAAAACTGACTTTTGAGAAAGGAAGGATAAATGTACAGAGCTCTTAAAAACAGATTGAAACTAAGCAGAGCAGTTCAGAAGGACCTCATTCAGCAACACCTCTGGGGTGACAGGTTATTTGCCCTCCAGTGGGGGGGTATAACTGTGCAGAGGATGAGTGTCTGTCTTCGTGTCTATTCTGTATGACAGATGCTTAACTGTGACTCAACCAGCAGCTGAAGTTAATGACACATGTCTAACCGTGATGCCTGTATCAGCTGTCCAGAGACAGCTCCAGGTAACAGACAGCTTTTTTTTAGGTATCAAAACAAGAAGATGAGACCAAAGTTACATGTGCTTTACATTGCACTCATTTAACAGATGCTAAATGGTTTAGACCTTCGTTTCTATGTTCATTATGAGATAATGAAAGCATGTTTTTTTCCCTGCTGTGCAGCACAGAGAGGATTTGTGACAGATTGGGGGTATTTTCCTGCAGGCAAAGTGAATAATCATGCTGCCTATCAATGTCATGCTGTACTTTTGGGAACATGTTTGATAGATCCCAAGTCTGTCATGCAGCAAAACAAAACCCTCAAGCACACCTCCAGGCTGTGCAACAAAAAAAAGGGGCTTGGTCACCCATCAGGACCTGTGTGAGGTATGTCTGACCGAAGGACAAAACCAACATCAAAACTTTACAATGCTACCAAGAATATCTTCAAGATGTGAAAGCAGACATCACCATGCTTTGATAAAGTTTAGTAAAATATCACATTTTATGGCGTATTTACTTTGGGAAGATAATCAAATCCTTTATGAAGTTTGTGCAAGTAAAATAAATAAGTCTTAATTTGGCTAATCTCAAGCTACCAGCCTGCAAACTGAACATGATGCAGTCAGAAAGGCTTCTCCTTCCCCCCATATAATCCTGATTCCACCACAGTGTGCCTCTGTATGGCACCAACTACAGCAAAGGTGAATGCAACACAGTAATGAGAATGAGGCAACTGCTGGTGACTTCAGGGCTGACACATTCCCTCAGGCCCAGTTCTGCCCTTGCACACGGTAGCCGCTCAACTTTCAGTTAATTACCTGGCCTAGCTAGCTAATTTCCTCTCAGCTCAGTGGGTTGTTCCCCACTGGCATGGCGAGAGAGTACAAAAGCTGCTCTCCAATCCAATGGGTTTGCGTGTCTTCTGCATAACTGGGACTACTTATAGCACATTTATCACTTACCTCTGGTGTTTCAGCTGGAGCAGTGTTAGCATATACAAGCAGCCTCCCTCATCACTTAAATAGATACTTTTTAGATGCTGATGGGAGGAAATGTTTCCCTGGATCCTGGAGAGGTTCAGCATTGTTTTTATTCTAGTTCTGTAAATACATTTCATGGTTGTTAGGTTTTCTGTGTAAAAAGCAGTGAGTTATTATGGAAAATTAAGTTGTTGCAGCAGAGTTGTTCATAAAAAATCACATCAGTGTGGTTTATTAAACGTGTTCATAAATACGCTGGTGGTGTTGGATTTGTGCACGTTATGGATTTGTGATTTTCTTCTTTCATACAGCGTTTGTAGATGCTCACAAACTGGCTGTTTAGAGGCCTCATTTCAGGTTTTGTTGTGTTTTGCTATCTGCGGATTTAGTTTAGTAAAATGAAAACTTGTTTCATAAACTGTGTATTTGTTTTCAAATGTGCTAATCTGTGCTAATAAATATGAATTTGTTTCCAAATGTAAATGTAATTTTGTTTTTAAATGTATTAATGTGCTTTTTGAAATGCAAATCTTTTGTAGTTCTCAGTCACTGCATTAACTATATCTGCAGGTTATAACTAACAATTTGCTCTCGGTCGCCCTCTATTTACTATTGTCATTACTGCTAAGACGACTGAATATATGAGGCCTGGCAAAAAATGAAAAAGTCTAAACTGCTTGAGCAGGATTCCAAAACAAGTCATTGCAAGCTCCATTCATGGGGGAACCATCTTTGGGAGAAGAAGCTGACAGCAGCTTGATTAAAAATGACAATGTAATGCACCAGGGGTAGATAAACAAAATGCTTAATCATGCACTCCTCGATTAATGACAGCTTTGATGGTCTATGGGTAAAGATGTTTGGAATAATTGGTCTCAGATGTGATTTTAAATGCAAACGCCTTGATTACCTTAAATGCAACATTTTCCCATTTGCAGGGAGAATACGATTGAGACGTTGAAGGTTGGATGTTGAATTACACCAGATATTTGATTTAAACTCAAATATTAAATGCCAGTGGAGGATAGTAATTGTCTTATTTGACTTATACATGAGAGTCCAATGATTGTCAATTTTCAGATCAGTATATTCAGCATCATGTAAGTAAGTTTGTGAAGTTTTGAGAAGTTAAGCTGGAATGGGAACAAGTCCAGTAATAATACTGAGCACCGGCCTAATGCTTCACTAAATCCTTTGACGGCGAGCAGCTGTGACAAACTTTTGAGTTTCCTCGTGTTGCTTAGAGTGTGAGACTTCAGCGTTTGTCAAGGGATGCTCTCCATCCATCGCCTTGGCAGACAAGTGTGGAGGATGAGGACAGAGTGGCGTCAGAGGAAGAAATGAAGGAGCGGAAGAGAGAAAAGGCCAGAGCCGTAGGGTGAAGAAAACCACCAGAAATCCACTCAAATACGTCTTCAACCTTCTTTCCTCGGCTCAGCCTGGCAAACAGCACATCCTCTAACTTCCTCCAAAACATGGCTTTATAATCACTGCTCTGTCTCAGCTGGCTGTTCTCAGTGGCAGCCAATTAGAATGAAAGGAGAGGAAGACAGAAAAGATATAGCCATGCTCGATCACTGGAGAGGAAAAGCAGTGGATTCTGTGGATTTCCAGGTACAATGACAGACCACAACTTTTTCAGACAACCACCAGAGGACCCAGAGAGTCTGATCTGATGCTACATTTAAAATATTAACAGATCAAATCCTTTATGTTTAGGAAATAGAAACGATTTAACACAACAAGTTAACACGGCAGCCACCTTAGGTCTTTACACTTCACCGTGTGTTAAAACAGTTAATGTGCCTGAATTAGAGACGGCCCGCCGCAGTAAGCCGTGTGGAGTACACTCATGAACTAAAGCATAATCAACAGACATACATTTAATTTACAGTATTTATGGAAAACTGCAACTGAAACACATTTTTATCACTATTAATCCATTTTCTGGATCCACTGAGTAAAATTCAACATCACAGAGCTGCTGGAGCACATCCCAGCTACTGTCAGGGAGGAAGCAGGGCACATGCTGGATGGGTTGTTGGTCCAGAGCCTACTTCATTACATACTGTATTTGTAAGAATAAAGCATATTAATTGGACATCTACAACCATTTTCTTGTTCTACCCTGAAAGCTGTCCAACGGACTGCATCAACAGAAACCCTGGAAACAGCCTTACAGAAGACTGAAACGGGAACTTGCCTCATGGTTCAGTGGGAGACTCCAGCCAAGCTGAGTCCACCCAGTTGCACCTAGATGAAGTTTCTCTGATGTCACTGAGTGCCAGTATGTACAGCAGTACATTTAACATAGTATTTAGATATGACAGAGGGTGTCTAAAAGTAATAACAGACAGGTCAAATTCTGACTGAACTGATGTACTATATATTATGAAGTCTCCTGTTGTAGCTGACATTTATCCAAATAAACTCTAAAACAGGGAGCAAAACACCTACACCTATTTTATATTGATGTTTTTGCACATTTGACAAATACATTAGAATACAAACCAACTTTTAGATTCCTGTATGCTGACCAGCAGAGCATGAGATTCTTTTTATCTTAATATATAAGTCCTACACTAATTTTCCTTTCTTCATTTTATGATCCTTCTTGGTGGACAGCCCGGTCATCAGTAGCAGATAAACTTTCATGCACGGCCAGATGGTGGGGGAGAGTTTTTCAGAGGAGTTGTGGACTAAAAGATTAAAAAATTATCGATCTCTCCCTAAATCAAGCTTGCAGATGCACTGCTGCAATAACAGCAGTGACATTAGACTGATCTGAGGACACATTTTCACCAGCCTTTCTGATTCTGCTCAGAAAACTGCTTCATGTTGGGAATGCATAAATTAATTCTGATTTAAATCAATGAGTGCATATTTTACTCTCATAGCTTTCTTTAAAATCAATTAGCTAGTGTTGTCTTCATAGTAGATGATGTAGTTTTATCTTTTTTATCATCACGTAACCTGAATACAAATGTACTCTTAACTTTTTTTTAAATATTTTTATCCTCAGAGTAAATATCCTGTATAACTGAGTTGATGTGTGCTCCCTAAATGCACTCACTACAAACTAAATAGGACAATTTCCCCCATTTTATCTGAAACTGCTTTATAGCTTCATGCTAACAGCCAGTTTAGAGCCTTACAAAACATTAGGTGTACTCGCACAGAGACTACATTTCATATAAAACATGCAGCCAAATGTCAATAAACCTAAAGGATGACTAAATAATGATCCATTTTACAGTTTGACTGGTGTTCCAAGTCTGGAAAGACATTTCTGTCCTTCTCCTCCATTGTTGATCTGCTATTCAAAGTAAACAGGGAGCATATATGTACTGAATGTATTGTGTATACATTCATTACTGGCATCACGAGGGCACACATCATCACACAGTCTAGTATCTGTCTTTTCCCACACGGCCTATGTTGTTTTTTCCTTCCGATCATCTCAGCAGCTTAAGCTAATATGCAGAACATGTGATTGCTAAAGCAGAAAACGTGATTAAGGCTCTTCTCTTTCGTGAAAGACTCTCAGTGAAGCAATCCTACGCTTTGGCCCTTCACTCTGGGTCAGGAGACGACAGGTTCATGGCTGATTAGAGGGAGTTTATTTATTACAGAGAAAAACAAACATTGAAGGTGCCACAATTTATAAAGCTGGCTATCACATGCAAAGTCTGCAGCAGCTTTACAGTCCAACAATTTGTTTTTTTTACAATGGTATTTTTGTTATTTTGAATATTAAAATCCAGACGTATAATGCATTTATTTAATCTGTGCAATATTTTAGATCATTTAACCCAAAAAATGTTACAATGCCAAGATTTTTGCAAAAAGCTTCATTTCTGACATGTTGAGTGCTGGTGCACTGCACTAAGCAATGCACCATGGCAAAGGCAGTATTCTACAGGTTTTTACAAACTACTTAATTGAAGAATGAAACCTAGCTCTGCGGTATTGCTATTGACAATGGCCATAAGCTTACATGTCTTAGAGTTTTTAGATTCGCCATCAGGTTTCTATAAAACTAATCATTCTCGCAGCCAGTGTGAGGTAATTCCTTAATCTTGCCTGCAGAAATGATAGAATGTGTAAGATAAGCTTCATAAAAGATGCTAAAGCAGATTGCATTAAAAGGCTGCAAAGGTTAAAATGTTATTTTACTTTCTTTCTGGATTACTATCAGCTTGTGCGTCTGCGCTTCTGAGTGGCAGGTTAACAGAAAACATTCATTTGTCAAAATATAAACCCCCACCTTTACAGTGTCCCTGTACAGGATGCTTAGCACAGCCCCGATTCCACACACACACTCACCCCACATACACATGTGTGTAAAAAATATGAAAAAAAACTGTGCAAAGGGCTTAGAGGATAATCCAAGCGAGTGGAGTGTACTACATCGTAACAGGAATTTAATTCCCTCTTCTTCCAAAAATGGACAAGGCTGTAAGGTTAGGTCACACACAGACATGAACACAAATCTGCTCTGTATACTTTCCAATCTGACACATGAGCATCTATACCTAAATTTCTTCTTCTTTATTTTATTTCTTCATTGCTTTTTCAGTATTTAGCCACAGTAGCTCCTGAGCAAATACAGAAACTGAGAGGAATTCAAAGTAAAAATTCCAACCTGAAGAATAAACATGTAGTTGTATTTGATGTTAAAACTCCTGTCAGGTCAGTGGGATCTTGCAGACCCCTGTAGGGACATGATGATGATAGAGAAAAGCAGCCATTCTGACAGACAACAAGCTCTCCAAACATGACTACATAGTTAACACACACACACACAGGCTAAATGAAGTTTTTATGTCCCTGGTTAGAGGCTGTTTGGTGCATGTATTTCCCTCCGAGCTAAGTTTACAACAGCCATGAAGCAGTTGGCAAATAACCAAGCCCAAGGGCCAGTGAGTGCCCTGTGCACTCACAACATTTTCCAGTTAAGGATTTGTGAGGCATTAATGTGGTTTGGGTTTTGCCTGCATCACATGGGTTTCAGTTTACACCAAGATTGAGCTCTCTTATAGCGCCAGGGTGCACAGAGAGCTAAAATAGAAACCGAATGATTATCTAAATCAAAGTTGTGGTTGTTTTATAATAATCCAGTGCAATCCGAAGAGATTATAAAGAGAGTATGTTTACTACTAAGATGTCATTCCTGTAGCTGCAAAGATTGTATGACTCCAGTCATTTTATGTTTTGGTTTCAAAGAATTAGGGGAATCTCTCCAGAGGGACTTTGAATGTGCTTTTCTGGACTATGCACAGGAGCAGATGCACAGAGTCACAAATAAAAGAAAATCAGAACAAAACTGTAAATTCTGCTCCATCACAATTGTGATTAATCACCGGGCTGTCCGATCATCCATGTCAGTTACAGCCAAACGCATCAGATCCAAATCTGTTGGAAATTTGCTGCTTTCACAATCCACCCAACGATGAAGACAAACTCCTTGGTTTCAATGATTTTTCATGGAGAAACTGATATCTGTAAAGACTTCTCCACACATGCAGTGCCGTTTTCATAAGGGGCCGCTTCCTTTTAAATCTTTCAAATACTTGATGTTGTTCATGTGGTGCTGTTATCAACACAAAAAGTATCATTATGTACATGTGCACTAAATAAATAAACATCTGTAAACATCACAGCACAACATGTGCCATACTGTATTAGTATTTACTTCTGTCATTTCTACCAATCCAGCTGATGAATAAATTATTTACCGTTTGAAAACAACAGCACTTGCATTCCTTCCTGCACAGTAATTGTATGGCCGTCTCTGCTATGTGCAGACTGCTCATATTTTATTGTAATTTCAGTCTCATATTGCAAAGTCAGGCAGATATTTCACCTTGAAGATTTTGTCCTTTAGCATTTGAGTGCTCCGTCCTACTCAGCAGTTTTTCTCCCGGACTCCAGAAATCATTATCAGCCACTGTTGGGTATTAAAACAGCAGCCAAGTTGGTTCTTTGATTTTTCCGCCTCTCTTACATCCAGAACACACTGATCTCAGAGAAGGAGATGGCTAGAGCAAAGATTTGGTGTAAATCATTGTCTGCTTAGTATATGTGTCCTTCTACTGCCAGATCTGCAACAAGCTCCACAAATCAGTGCTCGGATCATTCATCATTTGAGTGTTTTCCTTTAAAATATACTTCGCTGAAAGTTATATTTTCCCTAAAATCTCTTGGGCCAACCAATACTTCTCTTGAAAAGCCAAAAATAATTTATCAATAGTAGGTTACTGTAAATTAAGCTGAATTCAGAATGAGAAGAATGAACTTTCTAAACCAAAGTGTTTCCCGCTGCCAAGCAAATTCTTTAAAAAATGTTTTCAGAGAGAAAGAAACTGTATCCATCTTTCTAAATGAGAAGTCTGGGGTTTTTCTATGTTGTTGATATGTGAGTGTGGATATGTATTCAAGGTGTAGCATTGGAACAATTATATGCACATTCAAGTTTATTATCAAAGTTACAATTTGGTTATATGTTGACTGAAAGGTAAAAAACAAACACCTACCATTCATGCCATTATAGATGCTCCGGTGATGTGGTGACAGCTCATCTCCAGCTGGCCTTCTCTGCCCCTCTCTCATGGGGCTTCCAAACTTCACGTGGTCTGGGCTCAATCTGTACTGGTGCTTATGAGTTTCAGGGCTCCCACTCTGGACCATGCAGCCCTTTTCATGGTGCTCACTGGTCCCCAAATGTGCATGCCGAGGCTCAGGGCTCCCACAGCCTGTTCCACTAATGCTGCTCCTCTGGTGCCGCTGATAAAGCTCGCCGCTGCCTCCCTGGCCCAGGTAGTGCTGCCTCTGGCCGAGGAGAAGATCTGAGCTGTGGTGCTTGGGGTGCTGCTCTGGACTACTTCGGCTTATGTTCCTTCCATACTTTTCAGGGCTCAGGCCTCGCATGACCCTGCTGTGGTCAGGAACAGAGATGGAGCCGCATCGGGGCCGGCAGAGCTGAGGCAGCGTATAGGGGTACTCCAGGCTTGTACTTCGGTGGCGGCCAGCTGGGTGCTCAGGACTGGACACCTCCCTATCTCCTCCACTTCCTCCTCCAAGTCCACTGATGCTGCTGCACCTGGGTTTGTGGATGACTTCAGGGCTACCTTTTCCCCCACTCGTGCCAACACCACCCACTCCTACAGTGAGATGAACCTGCTTATGGTGGGGGTGATCAGAGCTGTCTGCACTCCCTGCGCTAGAGGTGCTGCTCCCGTCTCCGACGTCTCTCATAGGCAGCCCCTGACCTGGCACCAGCAACAAACTGTTTTGACTGTCTATAGAGTTGCGACACCCTCCTGTCCCTAAACCCCCTCCGCCAGCAGTTCCCCCAATCCCACCCCCTCCAACCACCCCACCCTTCTCTTCATCCAACAGCAAGCAGAGCTCCTTCAGCTCCATGTTCTCCCGGATCACCTCTTCTTGTCGAAGCTCCAGCTCCTTCAGCTTCTGGAGATAAAGGGTCACCTCTTTGCGCATGATGCTGGCACTGTAACGCCCAAGGCGCTGCCACTCCCTGGACACACGCTTTCCTTTCTGACGGTCGTCATCTAAAAAGCAGCACAAGTCCCTCAGTTCACGATTGTCCTCTTGCAGCTTCTGGTTAATATCCTAAAAAGAAGAGAGGAAAAACAAGAAGACAAATGATGAGCTAAACATAAAGCAGCTCTAATGTGAAGTTGATTTATTACCAAATAAAACATTTTTTTCTGTTAATTTTTAACATATATATATATATATATATATATATATATATATATATATACATATATATATATACGCAGACATATAGGGACATAGATATAGATAGATAGATAGAT
>JBAMIG010000004.1:20292336-20306279 GCA_037177335.1 Kiunga ballochi
CTCCAGGTGAGGGTGCAGGCAATTAGACAGGATGGAAGAATGAAATGATTACTGACGGACCGGCGTCCGTAACAATGTTAAACCCTAATAGCATAACTTAAAGCTGTCAACTTCTAATTAGCCTCAACTGGTTTATTTGCAGTTTAATGAGGATGTATTATTTAGTTTTATCATTTTAAACTAGTAGGCTATTTCCCTCTCTCTCCCACTGGTACTGTGTTTAATTAACATATTTTAGACGTTTTTTAATACCAATAATAAATTAAAAACAAGAAAATGCAGATTTCTCTTGGTTTCTCCTCAGGGCTCGTTCCCCAACACTGGAGCTCGTGTAATGCTTTTCATTGGCGGACCACCAACCCAGGGTCCCGGCATGGTGGTGGGAGATGAGTTGAAAACCCCCATCCGGTCCTGGCACGACATCCAGAAGGACAATGCTCGGCATTTGAAGAAAGCCACAAAGGTAATAATTACATGGAATGAAGAAGTTTTTGTGGAAATGCTTGCCTGATTAAAATATAGTCTTCTTTATTGCTATTTCCCTTCAGAAAATCTGTTAAATCATATGAATTTGCTGCACAGGTATGTATAATATACCAGAGTTTACTCAGCGTTTTAATTATGTCGCCATTTCCACAGTACTATGAAGCTTTGGCCAATCGGTCTGCAGTAAATGGCCACAGTATTGACATCTATGCTTGTGCCCTGGACCAGACGGGACTGCTGGAAATGAAGTGCTTATCTAATCTCACAGGGTATGTCTGCAACATGTTGTTGATTTAGGGGGAGATGGATTTTCTTACCTATGTATTAATTAAGTTTTTTAATGTTTTTCTGTGTTTCAGGGGACACATAGTTATGGGAGACTCTTTCAATACTTCTCTGTTTAAGCAAACTTTCCAGAGAGTCTTCAGTAAAGACTTTAACGGAGACTTCCGCATGGCCTTTGGCGGTGTCCTGGAGATCAAGGTAAACCTATTATTCCTGGATTACCATGTCATCAGTTTAATTGATGTCTGATAATCTGCAGTTATATCCAACTTTCCAGGTGGTAATGTCTGATTGCTTTATCTTTAGACATCTAGAGAGCTGAAAGTTTGTGGTGCCATTGGCCCATGTGTTTCTCTCAACTCAAAGGGAACCTGTGTGTCGGAGAATGTGAGTCACTGATTTCTTTCTGAACTGACAATCTGCACAATCATTCTCTGGCATTCATCACAATATGTTCTTTGTTTGTAGGAGATGGGTATTGGTGGCACATGCCAGTGGAAAGTCTGTAGTCTCAACCCCTCCACTACTATGGGAGTTTACTTTGAGGTTGTGAATCAGGTAAATGAGAGAGTACAGGGTTCAGATAGGATCTCAGATGTGGTGGAGAATAATGGTGCAAATGTTTTGTAGGAACGGCTAAAACAATGGCTTATTGTGTTTTAGAGTAGGTTCAATGCAAAAAAGGGAATGAATATCTTGTTTGTTTGCAGCACAATGCTCCAGTCCCCCAGGGGGGCCGAGGGGCCATCCAGTTTGTGACCCAGTACCAGCACTCTAACACACAGAGGAGGATACGGGTCACCACCATTGCCAGGAAGTAAGTTTGAGTTCATGGTCAGACATCTTCGTAAATGAATATTTCTTTTAAAGGTGTTCCTGAAGTAAACAAAGGAGCTGGATAATGCCTGAGAGATCTGCAAACTAAATATTAGCTTCTCTGGTCCGGATGTTTCCATACCTGTAATTCAGGATGATATAGAGAGACTGTAAACAATGTGTTTGCGTCATTCACACCACACCCTTTTCTCAGCTGCACAAGCTTTTTTCCTTTCCTCATTTTTTTTTTTAACCATCATCTTTCTGTATTTCTTTCTTTCTCTGGTTACTGAAGTTGGGCAGATGCCCAGTCTCAGATTCAGCACATTGAGTCTTCATTCGACCAAGAAGCCGCTGCCGTGCTGATGGCTCGCCTGGGAGTCTTCAGGGCCGAGTCAGAGGAGGGACCAGACGTGCTGCGTTGGCTTGACAGGCAGCTCATCCGCCTGGTGAGTGACGAGCTTAATCCCCTGGAGCAGGAATAAAGCTGTGAGGTAGCATTTTTAGAATTGTGTGATAAATATAGTTCATGCGTCATTTCTCTTGCCTTATTGTGATGTGAGAGATTAATATTCCATGTTGCGCAAGATTGTACAGAGATATGTTCAGCATTACAAGAATGTTTTCCCTCCCATGTTTTTAGTGTCAGAAGTTTGGCCAGTTCAATAAGGACGATCCTACATCCTTCAAACTGTCGGAGTCTTTGTCCCTGTACCCACAGGTAAACGCTCCACCCTGTGTACACATGATTAAAGGATCTTTTACCTTTTTAGTTCTGGACTAAATGCAATTAAATAATCATAAATATGTGATTTTTTTAATTTATATTTTTATTATCATTACTAATTTAATTGCATTCAACATGTTTTTATTTCACCCTGTAATTATGTTAAACAACATTGAGCAATTTTGTAATATTCTGTAAATTCCAAGCATTTATATATTATCCAGCCATAAATGTTAATTTAAAAAACTATGTTAAATCCACAGAGTACATAATAGCAATATTTATTACACTTTGATGTCATTTGTCAAAAAAGGCCGTAACTTTTATGTTGTTAAAAGGCCTTCATTTTGATTCAGAAATTATGATGAAACCACTTCTTGTCCAACGTTTTGCTACTTATAATACCACTAACACAGATCAGCAAGTGAGCACAGAGTTGCTGTATGTCTGAAAGAAAAGAGAAATGACAGTAATGACGTCGCATAGGAAAGCTAAGAAGATGTTTGGTGCTTTTATGAGGGGTAGATGATGGTACAAAATGTAACTTCTGCAAACCAAGGAATCCGTGAATGATCTGCAGATGAGAAAAGACTATTGTGTGTGTTCTACAAAGTACTGTTAGTGATGTTAGTGATTGGCCTTTATGGTGATGCACAGATATGCATCTTTATCTGACAACAGATGTTGAGGTAAAACAGATCAGTGTGTATGCTGGGTCCGGTTAAGGTTCTACACATTAAAACAAACATATGAATAAATATAATAATCTCCTTCACTTGCAGTTCATGTTCCACCTGCGGCGATCCCCGTTTCTTCAGGTGTTTAACAACAGCCCAGATGAGTCTTCCTATTACAGGCACCACTTTGTCCGGCAGGACTTGACCCAGTCTCTGATCATGGTCCAGCCCATCCTCTATGCATACTCCTTCCACGGACCACCAGAGGTCAGCCTACTTTCCTTACACCTCTTATGTGTTTCAAGCTGAATCGCACCAGCTGTGCTTCTCTGAAAGCCTTTTCTCAGCTCTTCTGATGCTGAACTGTTGAAATGTGTCCTGACTGTTTTATTTCTCCCAGCCTGTGCTCCTGGATAGCAGCAGCATCCTGCCGGACCGAATCCTTTTGATGGACACTTTCTTCCAGCTTGTCATCTACCATGGAGAGGTAAACAGCAGATCCTGAGCAAACAGGATGCACATCTATTTGAAAAGCAAATTCTCAGTTCATCACCGTAGGGACAATGTCTCGCCCTCAGCTGTGTTTGCCTGATGGGGGGGAAAAATGCTTTTTCTTTTCAGACCATAGCCCAGTGGCGAAAAGCAGGCTACCAGGACATGGCAGAGTACGAGAACTTCAAACAGCTGCTCCAGGCTCCTCTGGACGACGCTCAGGAGATCCTCCAGACCCGCTTCCCCATGCCGCGCTACATAGACACCGAGCACGGAGGCTCTCAGGCTCGCTTCCTTCTCTCTAAAGTCAACCCATCTCAGACCCACAACAACCTCTATGCATGGGGACAGGTACAGTATTACAACTAGTTCTTTATTCATTTGTCTTTTATTTACACAACTACTTGTGTTTAACTTGCATCTTTTCAGCACCAGCAGAATTCAGGGTGCATTCAGACATGTAAATCTGAATATGATCTGATTTTCTTTGGAGGTCGGCGTCATTTCAGTCGCTTAACTCATGATTGAAATCTGGAAATAAATCCCTTTTATTCCCAAAGATCAGAAGAAGCTGCACGTGAACCTTCTTACTGCAGCTGCTGCACATATTGCTGTCAGTGTAAAAAAAATGGATTATCAGCTGAGGGCTTTTAGTGATGCATGCAATGACGTCTTCCTAGATCAGAGTTATATCACAGATATGTTTGTAAATGGAGTAAATCTTCTAATCATTGTTTTTTGGTTGGTTGTTGTGTCCTCTGTTCCTGTAGGAGACAGGAGCCCCGATCCTGACCGATGATGTCAGCTTACAGGTCTTCATGGACCACTTGAAAAAACTGGCTGTTTCCAGCTCTGCGTAGATGTTTCAGCTCCACCACAACAAGAAAAGGAGGGTTGCAACATTCCTGTAAAGCTATCGGGATCCACTATCATTTCCCCTGCTCTTGTAAATTAGCTAAACATGTTATGTATGTATGTTTTCCTTTCCTGCTTTTTCTTTCTTTTTTAATTTTACTTTTCTGGGTTTTTTTTTTTTTTTTGATTTGACATGATTCACGACACAAAAATAATCAGGGAGCAGCAGGTTCCTCACATTAAAACAAGGACTAAAGGAAATACTTCAGTTTATTTTTTTTTTAATTAATCTCTACATTTTTATTTTACATCAGGATTTATCTTCAGTTTGCAGATTAGAATAATTTAATTCTCTGTCTTGTAATGCATCTACTGCGCCAGACTCTGTTTAAGGTGCTGTGTGATGTGTGTGTGTGTGTGTGTGTGTGTGTGTGTGTGTGTGTGTGTGTGTATGCGTGCGCGTGCTTTGTCCACAGCTAAAGACATATTTCATCTGAATAAATAATAGAACACCAAATGCCTGCTGTGAGGAGAGAAACGCTCATGGCTGATGGGACTTACTGATAATGGACTCTTGATCACAGTTGTACTAAGACTCCTGCAAGGATTATGTCTCAAATGTTTCCCAAGAAAATTCCTCTTGCTAAATATTGAGGATCAACTTTCTGAGGGACGGAAGTCAATCACATCAGCTCAGCTGAGACTGGCTCCGTTTGCAATGACGAAACGGTATGTTTGCTTTTTAACTTTGTAGGATGCTTTGCTTCTCATCTCCACTTGTTGACCATCTGGTGTTTCGCTTCCAACGACTGTTCGAGTATCTATGATCAAACTTTGGTGTAGTACAGAACTTTTAGAAGAGAGGATTGTGTTCGAATTCCTAATACTCAACTTATAAATGCCTGTCAACAATGAACTCTTTGTCTTTGCTCTTGTATGTTTTTAAGAGTTTTAAAACATTTTACTTTCCTAAAACTTATGAGCTGTTTATACAACAGAACACGCATCGTGAGCTGCAGAGGCTCCCTGGTTTGTTAGGTGTCCTGTATCAGGTTGGCTCTGTGAGAAACGGCTGCCTTTAAATTGTTACAGGCAATACAAATGATTGCATGCCACACTCAGGATCTCATCACAGCAGTGCGTGCATGTTAGACTCGGCACCATTTCTAAACAATTGCTTTTTTTTTCCCCCTCATTCATTCCTATTAATATAAGGCTTAACAGTCCACAATCCCAATCATAAAACCACTCAGTCACCATCTACTGTCGCTGTAAGCTGATTTTAGAGCAGACAGTATGATTTCGAGGATCAGTGAATGGCGGATTAAGAGGCCTAATCCTTACGGGCTATGTGTTAAGAGGCAAATTCTTATCAGCTTTAAGCACGAGTCACCACTGAAATACAAATGAGGTCTGGGTCTATGGAGCATGGGTTGTACTGTGCAGCACTCACAAGCCCAATATCCTCCAAAGGTATTCAAGGATAAACCAAAAAGTGCCGTGCAGAAGTTGTTAAATCTGTTCTGACATGGAAGCTCATGCATAAATGTAGCTGCTTGCAGTAGATCCGTGGGATTTGAGGTCGTGTAGGTGGCTCTGACCTTGAGAAGGAAAGTAATCGCTCAGAGGTGTAATCTGGCTGGTGCATGATCTCAGTATGGAAAAGCTTTACTTGTTGAAAGGGACTGATAAAATATTCACATTTATTGTAATTATTAAAATTATTTGGAAAAAATGTGTAAATAGAAGAAAAACCTAAATATGTAAGAAGTGTGTCAGATGTTTAGTCGTTTCCCTGGTTCAAACAAAATGATCCAAGAGCTTCCTGTCAACTTCTTCACAATGGCACATTATTTTAAGTCAAGTGTGTTGTAGCAGGGAAACTGCTAAACATGCAGAATGGCAACTCATAAGAACCGATTTTGAGAAATGATTTTTTTTTGCCTTTATTCTGTGTGAACTAAAAGGAAGAAAAAAAAATTGCACTATTTAGTGGATTTCTTTCAAAACTATTTGTGTTTTAGACACAATTCCTAAAACTACATTTCCCCCCCAAGCAGATTCAATATGGCCTGAAAACGCTACAAAGTATTCCTTTATTTTAAGGCTGCTCGTGTTTTCTGCAGTAGTCAAAACATTCAAACAAAACCTTTACAGAAGTATTACCGTTTTCAGTCTTTTAGGCAAATATGGAACAACAGCTCAGTGCAGAGATTGCGACAAGGATACCACTCAGTAGGCAACACTTTATCAGAGCAATACTGAGGCATGGCAAAAGTAGCCTGTCTCAAATCAGTCATGCTTTGTGATAAGCTTAATTCTCCACAGCTTGGTGTCTGCTCTGCCACATGGAAGAGATCATGCTTTCTATCAGCAGAAACAACAGTATGACAAATGTATCGGACACACTCCCTGTGTTTCAGGAGATCATGTTGGGGTTAAATAACCCTATCATGAAGAAGCAGAAACTGCCCTGTACTGGAATGGCTGATCTGAATTACTGGATTGCTCAGGTTCTCATGTCCGGTCTCCAGGTCTAACATACAGAAGTCCTATTCATCTGGAAAAGACAGACTTTGACTGCATTGCACAGTAAAACACCCCCATCTTCACCATTTGGACATCTGCTGGACATGGCAACACAAGTGGTTCCTTAGTGGATCTGTCAGCCAGCATGGTCACTGTCTGAGCCCCATCATCACCATCACCTCCCTCCCCCCTGGACTCTGTGTTCAGAGAAATCCTCCACCTCAGAAACCAGTGGTAAAAATGCAAATGAGGTGGCATCTGCTGCTCTCAGTGAGACGAAACGGTGATGAGAAATTAGACAGATAGATGAGACATCAAATTGCAATATGTGCCAAATGGCTTGTTCTAAGTAGCTGCTTAGGAAGGTAAGTGCAGCTGCAGCAGCCTGACATCTGAATGCTTTCACAGTTATGATTATGTCCTACACTTATACATTACACATCTTTTTCATTTTCCAAAAGCTCAAAGAACTGTTGTACAGTGACAATGTCTGGGTCACTAAACCATTTCAAAGCACATGTATACCAGCAGCTCCATCTCTACATCCATTTTGGGATCCTTGGCCTGAAAAATCCTGAGACTTCAGTAATGAATGAAAGCAAATAACACTGATTGCACAATCCAATCATTCCTTTAAACCCCTGAGAGCACTTAAACTTTTTCTGCTCCTGCTGGCCTCTTTGCGTTGTGTTTGCAGAGAAGCTGACCTGTGATCTATTATGGAGAAAGTAACAGTCGGGGAGAGGGTGAGCCAGCTGTTTACCAAAGTAATGGCGGCCTGCTGAGTTGACTTTAAATTGCTTGTTTTCCATCTAAAATTGTGCTGCAACACATTCGTTCTATCTGAACCTGCAACTGCAAATCATCAGTCTGCTTGTGAGCAAGTATATGGGGTTAGACCGGCCATGACGGCTCAGTTACCATAGCAACGTGCTGATATCTTCCACCTCAGGTACAAAACCACACTTCAGCGTGATTTAAAAAACTAAATCAGGCCAAGGCTCTCCACCAAGGCACCCCAAATCCTGATGAACACGCTTCTGAAAGACCTGCAGGTGTTAAATACTTTGCCCGGTAAAAGCTCAAACCTTTGCATCAACATTTGATTCTATTCACCGTGTTGTTTTTAAAATAATAAAAGAACTTTACAATCATCCATCCAGACCGATGGCTCTGTCATTCCAAAAAGAGCTTTGTCTTTTTTAACTTCCCTATGGCCGTAGCCAATAGCTGGCAAGAGTCTTATAGAATATCATCTTGGATGTCCAATGACGGCAACAGTTTAGTAAATAGTACTAATGACGGCCATATGGATGGTCAAAGATTGTTTCCTGAGTTTGTAGCAATGACAAGAAGTTAATCCCTGCCCACTTGTTGACACATTGACTCTGATGGCGTGCGCGCTCCCGCGGGGTCTGATCAGTTTCTGGCAGACGATCACTTTATGGCACATCACCGGTAAGAGGAGAACAATTTAGAACAAATATTTCCACTACAGAAACCAAATAAGATTAAATGCAGCTATTAATAAGACCTTCTCTTTGTCCCTTAAACCTTTAAACATGACTCGTATTACACACAGCCACACAAAAAGAACAATAATCAACCAATGAAAGTAATTGCAGCTTTTCTTGTGTTGATGCTGCAGGAATTTACTGGTTCAAGTATTATGAAGGGTAACAGATGCTTAGCGACCAGACCCTAAAATCCCACCTCAGTCCTGTGTCCACCCATAATTAACACAATGGTTAGGCTCTACTGAATACATCTGAAACATTAGTCCTCAGTAATTCACATTCATTGATTCAGAAAACTGATATCCAACTAAACTTTAGTTATATAGCTTTGTGATTTATTAATTAAACCCGGAATTCTTTTCATCTTTTGGCTTTTCTTATGGAAGCCAGGTGTGTTGGAATAAGTAGGCTACATCCAAAATGTTCAGGACAGCAGCCCTCGGGACCAACACCCTTGAATTAAAGCATAAATTCATTAATGTATTAACGTGCACAAAGAAACCAAGAAAAAATGGATGATTCTCCAAAAGGCATCAAATTACAGACGAGATAGGCTATATGTCTACCTCTTCCAACACACCTGGCTTCCATAATGGTTAGATGAACACAAAAGCCAAAAGACGTTAGACACCCCGGGTTTAATTTAATAAATCATCAGTTATAGGCCTATATATAAATGGGATTATTTTTGACACTTTCCACTTTTAGAAGGGAAAACCCAACATACTAAACGTCTGTTAAATATGTGGCACCGAGGATTTAGCTGCTAATTTCAGAAGCTTGCCATCAATATTGTCCAGGCCAGATGACATATTGTCAGATAGATTATTAAGAAGAGTATCGACCTTTTCCGCACACAGATATAAACAAATCTAAATCAATGGTGTCTTTAGGACATTATCCATTTGTAGAAGCCATTCCCTCTTTAACTTCAGCTTTTTCTGATGGCATCATATAGGCTATAGGCTAATTCAAAATTAGCTGAAATTTGATTGCATTCTACTTGTGAAACTTTCCCGGTGCCACTGGTTGAAATATAACCCCAAAAGCATGATTGATCGACCCCCATATTTAACAGTTGGACAGAGATTGTTTTCACTCTGTCAAACGTATTTTTGCTGATAGTTCCTGATGACTGACTTTTCTTAGTTACACTCTGAACAGAGGATATTGGCATGTGAAAATGCTTTGCTCTGCAGGGTTCCCAAACGTTTGCAGGTGCTTTTCCTTCCCTTTTCTGTTATTTTCAGTGTGAACAAATGAAAGAAGATCTGACTTTTAAAAATATGTTATAATAAGGTCTAATCTGTAATCTGATGCATTTTGAAGACATTTTTCTTCTTTTTGCACAATTTAGCCAGGGGTGCCCTGGCATTTAAAGGTAACTATGAAGATTATTTCAGAATATTTGGAATTTATTAACTAAAATAATTCCGCTTTGTAATAGGCTAACAGACAACAATAAATGTCATGAAAAGAGTTTTAATTTAAAAATGTTACGTTTAAAAAATGAAATAAAAACAAAATCAAGATCCTGGTGAAGTGAAATAAGTCTGCAGAGATCTGTGCGCCACGGTGTGCGCGTTGCTTGGATGAAGGGCGGGGATGGATCTTAATGACAAAAACAGAATAGGAGAGCATCATGAGAAAATCCCACGATTAATGGGAACAGGCATCAAATCCTCTGACAACGTGACGCACGGCTGTCTTGATGCTCGTGGGTCAGCGTGTTTGAATTGGATGGATATGTCTTCTTTTGGCGCAAACCTGAGTTCTGTGTTGAAGACTTTGTCTCACCTGGTGTATTTGGAAATACGTCGCGGCTCGTGCGTCTCCTCCACTTTGCACCAAAGAACTTTTCGGTCCTGGGTGTGATGCAGCATCCTTCACACGTACAATGAAGGCATCCCGCAGATCCAGGACCCTGGTGTCGGTCGGCTTGAACTTCCTTGCTCTTCTTTTTGCTATAACCGCGTTTGTAACGACGTACTGGTGCGTGGGGACACAGAGAGTTCCCAAACCAAAGTGCAGTAAGCTGCGCACGCACCAGTGCATAGACTATGGAGTGAACGAAACGGATCCCAACAAAGTGGTTTACAGCTGGGAGACCGGGGACGACCGGTTCCTGTTCCGACAGTTCCACACTGGCATCTGGTTCTCATGTGAGGAAAATATCCACGATGAAAGTAAGAGAAGGTGTGTGTGTGTGTGTGTTGTGCATGTGGTCCTGTTAGAAGTTAAAAAGTCCTAAGAAGTAAAGTAATCAAATGTTTCTTTCTAGTTTTTCCCCATTTTCTGGCATGTTTTCTGTACTATGTGTACTTTTTTGAGCTAAAACTATATAACATATCTTAGAACATAGATATATTTTTCAGGATATATTCAGGACAATACATTTTTACTATAAATGAAATTCCTCCACAAGCAAATCTCGTTCTATTTTCTGATGAAAAGCCTGCAGAGGTCAAAAACACTGAAAGGGATTACCACAATCATATCAATTAAGAAGAATACATCAAGTGATCAAATGGGTGAAGTGCCTGCGACCCTGTTAGGGACAAAACGGTAGAAAATGGATGGATGGATGGGGTGAAGTGCACAGTAAGCTGGAAACATGCTCCTGCAGCCAGGATGGAAGTCAAGCAAAAAGCACCTTGCGGTAATGGGTGAGAAGCAAACGCATCAGTCTGAGGTTGGAAAAAAGACCACAGGAACTGTGCAGTAGAAGACTGCCGTACGGTAATCTTCTCTCTGCTGTATGGTTAGATGGAGATCTGGAGAGACCACCAAACCACAGTGTCACACTGACTGCTATAGAGGGGGATCAGTGACAAACTGGGTGCTGCAGCCAGACTGTAATCAGGCAAATGTCTCTTTGTTAAGGATGAATTAATGAACCCACTTTATCCTGGAAAAAAACATTTACTTCCTTATGCTATGACTGTCAGAGTTTGATACTGCAACGTCAATCTTTCAGCCTGCAAGGCTAAAAATACACAGGATTAATAAAAGCAGCGAAAAATCACAGATTCTAAAATTTGATGACTTGGTTGGACATCAGTGTCTCTTCAAATGGCTACACATAGGGAGGAGTGGGTGGGGACGAGCAGCTTGAGTTAATATGGATTATATAAACAGGGGCTTGATGAGTTTTTCCTCAAAGCAGCTGTTGCCACCCTGTTTCTACCTGATTAAAGATTTCCAGTCACAGCTAATCCAGCAACAAGCAATGCTTGACAGATGACAGAAGCATTACTTTATCAAGGGTCATTTATTCCATTGAGTAAACTGACACAGGCGCTCACTGCATGTAGCAGCTTTAGGAGAGCATGGCTGGTTTTAGTGTATCGGGTTTTTTTTCATAAACCAGATGTTTATCAGCTTTTCCAACTCACCATCTGTGCACCGTGTGAGTAGTGAGACAAAGCCTTTTCCTGGCATATGTCTCTTATTCAACATTGAATTTATTTATATCTGAACTTATGAACTTTGAGATTTGTGTTGCTATGAGGATTAACCTGGCCATGCTCAGCTGATTGTGTTAAACACACCTGGGAACTGAGTCTTAAATAGGGATTAGGGCTTGCACTTAAACTTGTACAGAATTACATAGGCTTTGCTAGTTTTGCTAAGTAACAGCAACCTGATTTTTATGAACCTATTCTGAATCCATTTGCAAAAACAAAAAAGTTTCACAGAGAACATGCACTGCTATCACAGCATCATACTTTTTTCTGCTTTGCTGCCAGGTGAGAGATGCCGAAGTTTCATAGATTTGGCACCTGCATCAGAAAAAGGTGAGAATCATCATCTGTAGTCTCAAACATGATCAAACTCTTTAGGAAACCCACAAGGGCAAGAATGCCGGCTCATTTCCTACAATAAGCTCATCTATCCCAGCCTCACCAGAAATGTTTCAGTGACATGTGTTTGTTAAATCATCAGACTAATATGAGATCCTTAGCATTTACAAGAAACGACTAAAATGGTTGTATTTTTTTAACAAAGCATTGCTTTTTTTTTTACAGAAATACTTACACATTGGGCAAAAATAGTCAAATCTATAATTTCTTAGGACAGCAATAAAAGTCCTAAGTTGTAAGCACACAGAACAAAGCTGCACGATTAGTTCTTCAGTGTCCTCATCAGACTAGTGTAATGAATCATGGTTAAATGTAGAAAGCAGAATGCAATGTTTGCTGGGACATAAAAAAAAAGTAGCAAAAATCAAAACTCAAGAAATACTGTATGAAAGATTATCTTTTTCCTCAGGCGTGACCTGTTTTACAAGGCTGACGTCATGCATTACCAGAGCTTTTGATTTTAGACAATAAAATAATATTAAAAAATGTAATGAATTAAAATGATTTTTAGAGAATAATAAAAGAAAGAGGAATGTAAACATAAAGCTGTTGTGTTTGCAGTTATGTTGTCAGCTTTGAGCAAGTATTTTGGTGTCTGTATAGTCGTTGTTGTGTGTTTGCATGTTTATGTATTTTAAGCAAATGATGTAATATGTTGATCATTTTGTGGAGACCCAGGAGGAGTAGCTGCTGTGAAGTGATAGCAGCTAATATGGATCTGATGAACTCACACACACGGGAAGAAGATATCTTTCCATATTATCCCAGTGGGAGATGTGGGATGTTTGTGTGTTTTTGATTGGGAAAAATGTAATTATACCTATTTTAAAACTTAGAATGTAATATTTGCTGCTATTTACAGTTATCAGTCATGTAAATTTGCAGAACTGCATGACATAATACTGCTTTTAAAAGACATCCAGGGATGTTTGGGGAAATGTTGTTATCTTTTTTGGAGCATCTTTTCCCATCTGGCCTTGTGGGACTTAAGTCCTGTTTACTTCCTCTGTACTGAAAATTTTCCTCCTGATAGACCAGTAAGTTTGAAGTTTGTGACAAAAGTTAAAACAGATTTATAGGATTTAAATTAATTTCTGGACATTTAATTGGCTGTTATAGTCTTATTGACAGCTAAGTTAATAAAGGCTATATGATCCGTTTTTGTGCAGCTTGGTGAAACGATCCAACAAATTTATGCCTTTTTTTTTAACTCGTTCATCAAATCCAAGAATAACAAATTTAAATATTTCAAGCCTTTGGTTGGATCCTGCATCCCAGGCTCCTGGAGGGATAGACAGGTGGATAGATGAACAGATCTATAACTGGATGAAGGATGGATGATGCACTTCAGCGTGGTGCTTGTGTACCTAATGAGCAAAGCTGAAGCTTTGTGTAGAAGTAGGGTGTGGTGATAAAATCATTATATCAAATATAAATGCATGGGTGTTGACAAGGTCCTTTCCATCATATACATCATTATCTTTTTTTTTTAAGTTTTTTTCATTATCATATTTTAAATGTAGCTGTTAAAGTCTTAGACTAAGATAACACAGTCTCTAATCTAAAAGAAGAAAGCGAAGCAGTGTCACCTGGACACACTGAAATGAATGAACGAGTTAAGACTTAGACTTTATTAATCTCACAGTGGAGAAATTCAACTGTTACAGCAGCTCTGTTTAAGGTGCAGAAAGAAAGA
>JBAMIG010000004.1:20324365-20334661 GCA_037177335.1 Kiunga ballochi
TATACATATTATTATTATTATATAATATTAATATACAATCATATTTAACAAATTAGCCAATGTGAATTAATATGTAAAGTTACAACTCAGATACAAACAATAAGTTATTGTGTAAATGTGTGTAATGTATATACCAGTAATCAGGATATTCGCCTTGTATTGTTGTATTATAATAAAGTATAGTGTTTCGATGCGCGCGCTGTGGTTCCTCTTGGATCCTCTTTCAGGAAGTGCTCTGTGGAAACAGCCTGTTTTCTTCCTCACTGCTGGAGATTCCTAGATACTGTAGGATTTTGCATGTTAATAGTTCCCTAACATACGGTCTCATACGGTCTTTTTTCCATCGGAAAAGGACACGATGGAGTCTGACTCAGGTAACTCTGAAGGTTTATTTCGGTTCTGCGCATGTAAACAAACTTTACGGTTAGCTTACCAGCTAGAGCTAGCTTCTGTTTGGAGTCCAGGCTAATAACAACAAGCGCAGTTTGTCCCGCTAGTTAATGTACAAACTCTGAGAGACCCTTCAGAGTTTGTTTATCCCCATCAGTTTCCATCTGTGTGAGGTGATGGGCTAAACAGAATTATAAAGAAAATGCTCTTTTTTTCTGCTCTTTTTATTTGTTGCTCCTTAAAATAAGGTTGGGCGGAATATTTGTCCTAACATATAAGATCATTCCAGATTATCACAAAGAACAAATATCAGGAAATACAAACAAATTAACTTTAAAAAGAAAGAAATCACAACATTGTGCTATAAACACTGGGATAGTACATCTAGAAAACATTGGAAGATGTATTCACTATGACTTTGCTAAAAGTAGTTTGTTAAAAAAGAAATTCAGTCAAGTTTCCCAGTTTTAGTCCAGTTCACACCACAAAACAATTTATTTTTAAATCACACATTAAGCAGTACTTATGGCTAAAGCTGCGATGTAATATTTAGGGAAACATAAAACAGAAACAGAAAACAGTTTCTTCCCCTAATCCTGCTTTTATTTTTAAGTCATCCCTTTTTATGTGGGACATGTGGTCATTTAGTGTCTCTAACATATCAGCTGATGGGCTAAAAGATGTCTACTCCTTCATCTGTGAGAGAAAAGAGGTCTGGTAAAAACAGATGGGACTGGGCCTCGGTGGATGTTACTTTGACATCTAAAAAAGACATTTAATACATTAATATAGATGCAATGATCACTACAAACAGTTACCTCAACATTATGAAATATGATTTTTGTCTTTTCAAGTGTTCTTCACTGATCACAGCGGTCACATCACCGGTAATCTACTGCTGGACCAGCTGCCCAGCTACCAGTCCCTTCTCTACCGCAGGAAGCCTTCAACCGGTGGCTCCAAACGGAGAAACAGCTCCAGAACAAGGCTTGGCTCATCTGGCACTTTGAGATGGGACACAAACACAGCCAGCACAGCTGAGAACACACAAACCAGTCAGCAGGAACAACGAGCTGTGAGAGAACTACCAAAACACATGGATGAGAAGCGCAACGCCAAGTAGGAAAGACGACTGCTAACGTGCTGCAAACGCTTCACAAATTGTATTACGAGTGTGTTTTGTGTTTGATTTTTATGTTAGAAAGCAGCGTCTGGTGGAGGCCCGGGAGCTCAGCAGCTGGAGACAGTGTAGGAAGAACACAGGCAGGAATCTGAGGAAGCTGAGATATGATTTTCAGGAATGGCTGAGCTCGCTGCAGCTCTGGAAGGGAGACATCCACCAGATAGAGGGTAAGAGAAGCATTAGGACCAGGTGTTTTAATATGCAAGGCCTACAAATACAACCATTATTTTATGTATTATATATGAATAATTATTATATGTAATAATATCTACACTACTCAGAACCATAGAGTGAAATAAACAGAGAATATAGAGTTCATATTAGGAATTTAGGACATTAATGTAGAATTATGCATCATTGTTTCAGAAAATTAATTGAACAGAAACTAGTAACAGTAATGGGTGTGTGTCTTTGTGTGTGTGTGCATATCAGTGATTGCATTTGGGAGGGTTTGATCATGTACAGCATTTTGTGTTGCCCAAGGTGTTAAAAGGACTTTACAATTATAGTTCGATTTGATTTATCACAACATAAAAACAACAACTCAATAACATGTCTGGCTAAATGTTAACAGAACGATGAAGAGCACCGTTTACATAAAGGCTGGTTTAGGTGTGTAGCATTTATTTGGTTGTGTTGGGAGAAAAAAAGGTACCAAACAGAGCAAATCAGATCTCATTAATACTTTTTTTTTAACTTATTTTGTTAAAATATTGGGCACAAAGTTGATTTTCACCTAACAGAAAAAAATGATTGTAGTAAAAATTCACAAAGACACCAGTCCATCCCAGTTTAATGCTGGGATAAATAGTGTGTATTTTGTGTTGTATGGTGCGAGTAGCAGCAGTGTTATTTAGAAAGGAAAATGGTTGTGATGTTTTTTCTTATCTTCAGGGATGTTCGGCACGGGGATCCTGTCTTACTTCTCCTTCCTGCGCTTCTTGGTCATGCTCAACCTCGTCATTTTCCTCATCATGTTCATCTTCGTCATGTTTCCCATCATCATTGCCCCCTACGCATCAGGAAATGCCACCTACAACCAGGATGATGGTAAAAAGATGTTTGTATTTAGTTTAATGCTGAAGTAGTGTGACTTGCATCTTCCTGTTGTTTACTGCAGGGCGCGCCTGCAGCCAGTATCCAGGAAGTACTCGTCAAGGTCTTGTCATCTTTCATGAGCATATCATAGACCTGCTTTCTGGAGAAGTCAGTTCATATTCATTTGATGCTCTAAAGGATTTAAAACCTAATCCATGTTGACTTTTTGTTCACCTTTTGTGATGAACTTGCAGGGTTTTCTGGAACAAACCTACCTTTTCTATGGATTCTACAAGGTGGAAAAGATTCATTTTCCCAACATAACATATAATCTGGCACTGGCGTACCTGCTTGCAACTATAGCGTACCTGTTCCTCAGTCTTATATGGATCGTTAAAAGGTAAGGGGACGTGTCTGACAAGGGGAATGTGTTTAAAGGAAGTGGTCTGAAGCGTGCCATGTCTTTAAGATCTGCCACTGGATTTAAACGAAACCTGGTGCAGGATGAAGATCGCTTTCAGAGCTTTTGCAACAAGATCTTTGCTGGCTGGGATTTCTGCATCACCAACGAGAACACAGCCAGGCTGAAGAAAAGCAGTCTGATCTACGAGCTCAAGGTCAGTGTGCTCCTCTGTTCTACGCCAGGCCAGTCTGACACTTTTATATGGAGACTATTTGAGTATTGTGTTTTCAGCTGCTTCACCAAGTAATATGATGCATGAGGAACTAATAAATGTACGATATTTATTTGACTTTTGGCAACTTATTTAGTCACACCTGGTAGTTGAACAGTTAAAGCACACAGCTAGCATAGGTTGGTGCAAAAAGCAGTAAGAGAAACAGGAATCTGACTATTTATTCTCTCAGAGTTGTTGTCCTCAGCCTATTTGTTGAGATTACTGATGTTTCTTAGCAGTAAAGCTCCTCAAACACATAATACTGACTATCAGTCAGTGCTTACCATCAGATCCAAGAGGGGAAAAGGAATGTGGTTGATGTGTACACTAGATAGTGTAGAATAGATCTTTTACTCTGTCGTGTTGAGGCGGTTTTGGTAAAAATGTGTGGAACAATGTACCTTTGCTTTGGCCTACCTACCTCCATTAGCCGCTGAGCTAACGGTCCGCTTCAGCAAAGTGCCGTGTGAAAGCCAACAAAAAAAACTGTGAAAAAGTTTAAATTTCTTCACCTAATCAAAGCGGTCTTTCCGGCCATTGTGGTGTGATTTTCCCTAAAACAGAACTTTGTCATTCAAGTCATATGTTTACGGTCTAAACTGTTCCAAGCAAAACTGATGCAGAAGATTTGCTTAATGAGCTAGCTTAGCATGCAGCTAGCTGTTTGCAAGTCAGGAAACATCAACATAATCTGATGATTTAGGCTGCAAAGCAAGCGGCGTGGTTACATAACTAATCTGAACAAATAAGGCAACACTTTTTCCCCACTAAGACCAAACTGAACACGAGGGAATGATATGATTCCTAACTTCTTTTTAGAGAAAGTGTTACAGCTGTTTCTGGTCTCCACAACATAAAATCCCTTTTTTAATATTTATGTTTTCTGAGATTGATTGTTAGATGTCATTACATTGACTTTGTTCCATGCTGCTATGAAATCTTATTTAGTGGTTTTAGGTCACTTCTTTAAAACATGTCACATAAAATTTTTATGTTTTTCTAACAAATAGAAAGCTGTGAGGACGTGCGCTGACATGCAGTCTCCAGATGATTAAGATGTTGATCTTTATCCATGAAAAAGTCTCTTTTAAATATAAAAGAAACCAAAGTGTCTTATGTGAGTTGAAGAAGGCTGTCTTTCCATCTGCAGACGGATTTGGAGGAGGAGAGGATCAAAAATAAAATAGCTCGGCGCACTCGGAAAGAGCGCCTTCGGATTTACTTCCTCCGCTTCATCCTCAACCTGTTTGTAATCGGAGTGCTGGCGGCTTGTTTCTACAGCATTTACATCGCCACCATCTTCTCGCAGGAGGCCCAAATGAAAAACATAAAGGTAACGTGCTCTGCTGCAGGTGCACCCTTCACCTGTTTGTCTGAAAGCTTTCTTCCACTGATGCTTTTACTCCTCACTCTTAGACATCTTCATTGCGCTTCCATCCATTAATGTTGCTTTTCCCATTTTGCAGATCAATTTTGTTTTGGATCTCATTTATGAGTATCTGCCCTCCATCGTTATCACTTTGGCCAACTTCATCACCCCCCTTCTTTTTTCTGTTATCATCAACTTTGAGGACTATTCTCCTGCATTTGAGATCCGTTTTACCCTGATGAGGTGCAGTGGATCCCTCTGTTTATATATGCTGATGTTAGGCTGAAGGACAGCTCTGATTCGTTCCGTCTTTTCTTCTTCTCAGGTGTGTCTTCATGCGATTGACCAGTATTGGAGTTTTGCTTTTCTCTCTCTGGTCTCGGATCACTACATGTGAAGGCGCAGAGTCCTGTGTCTGTGGTTACAACCATGAGCTTTACTCTGTAAGTTCATGTCTCACTTGTCCTCCAGACACAGTAGGATGTAGGAAGCAGGATGTCTTCTAAAGGAAAACTCATGTTAGAAAGGAAATTTGGGCTTCTATGGATGTTTTGCAGACTTTTTCTGCCTTTTCTGTTGTCTGCAGTGCTGGGAGACTCGTGTAGGGCAGGAAATGTACAAACTCACCATCTTTGACTTCATCATCATCTTTGCAGTCACCGTCTTTGTGGAGTTTCCTCGAAAGTAAGTTCCCACATGTCCTCTGCAGGCTGTGTGAAAGCCTGGAAACAAAGCTACAAAGTTGTATTTATTTTTGCTGTTGTGTTTCTATTCTCTTCGTTTATAACCCCCCCATATTTATCCAGTAACCCTCCAGGGAGGGGTTTACCCTTAATGATGGCTAAAACTTGAATAAAAAGATTATTAAGTGGAAACTTTAATGACTGCTCTGGCGTGGTCAGCAAGAAAACCTGCAACTGAGACTTACCATGTCTCATTTCACCTTACATATATTTAATTTATATTTGCTGTTAGAAAACGGGGGGTTATGGGGTTCACTGTAAAGAGCTTCATGGATGTGTGGCTGTAGGGGGAGGGGGGGTGTTGAAAAAATGGATAGAAACAAATATTTCTACCTTTTCATACCAATAATATATTATTAATTTATGTCAATAGCAAAACTTTTTTTCTCCTAAAGTAAATATTAGAGGTGAGTTTTGACAAGAATTTGGTAAAACAGTATTTTTCAAAATAAAGAAGTAACAATAAAATATATTGTGATACTTAAATAAAGCAATAAGTTGAGATTTTTCCCAAAGCTGCTTCATGCTTTAAAGGACATCTAATTATGCTTTTAGTTCAAATAAATTCAGTTTTTACATTTACATAATAGTGTCACTTAAATATGATATTTTCATATTTTCATACACCCCTGGTAAATATCAGATAATCAGAGGATTTCTGTTTTACTTCACAGGAAATGAGTAAAACTTATGACCATAAATACCTGAAAGAAAAGCCCAAGATTTATATAAGTTAGTGAGAAAATGTAAGATTTAAAAAACCTTGTCAGAATGATACTTTAATTTTACAAATTAATATAGTATTATTTAAATTCAATACATTTCAAATAGTAAATGCAATCAATGTTTCTATGAGAAAACCACATTGAAGCATTAAAACACGACATCACCACTAACCCCATCATCTGATCAGCCACCGGCATCATGGGATGTGCAGAGAATACAGAGCAGCAAGTGTAATGTTTGATCTGCACTGCAGAGTCTATATTTATGGAAAAGATTCAAGCTGATATTTAGAAGTATTTTTTATTCCAGGGAATTGATCCCTAACTCATCCTAAAAGACAGAGCAATGAGTGTGTGTGTTTATTTAATAAGCTAGTGCATGTGCCAGGCGCCATCGCTCCCTCACCCCATGCTGGAGGACTTCATGACTATGATAGATAAGCCTTAATGCATTTCCTGTTTAGAGCAATATTATACTGTTTATACTTCTATCTAATAATACAGGTTACCTCATTAAGCTTGTTGCTGCTTTGTCTGCTTCCTGCTTTTCCTTCTGCGGCCTTTTCTTTACGATGCGTTGCATTGTTACGTCCTCAGGTTGATCGTGAAGCACTGTGACTGTGGGGTGGCTAAGTGGTGGGGCCAGCAGGAGTTTTCTATCCCTGAGAATGTGCTGCAGATTGTCTACGGTCAGACCATCTGCTGGATCGGCACTTTCTACTCTCCCATGCTGCCTGCCATCTGCGTCATCAAGTACTTCCTCATCTTCTACATAAAAAAGGTGAGTTTGGTTCATTTGAATTACTATTGATCTCAATTTTACAGCCTTCAAGTGAAAAGCATCTTTGCTAGGTATCGTTAATTCACAACTGCCGCCCGGCAACACGTCCTTTCCGAGCATCCCGCTCCAACTTCTTCTTCCTGGCTGTGTTGCTGATCGGTCTGGGTCTCGCCTGTGTGCCCGTTTCCGTCAGTCTAGCACAGTGAGTTGTACCACAAAAGCCATTTTTACATGTCCCGGTATTCTCTGAAGGAAATGTTTTAGAGCACGGATATTCACAAAATGTCTAAATAAGTTAAGAGTGACTGTTTGCATATTGATCATTATTGCTTTTTTTCACAGCATACACTCTTCTCAGGCGTGTGGACCGTTTGTTAACTACACCACCTCCTGGGAAGTGCTCCCATCGACAGTGGAGCAGCTGCCACATGGAGTCAGAACACTGCTCTGGGCTCTCTCATCAGAGGCTTTTGCTGTTTCTTTCTTTGTTGTTACCTGGTACGTTGCTTCTGAACACACATGTATAACGAACACAGTTCCAATTCTATTTTGGTGTTGCATTTTACATATTCATTTACATTTTTTTTCTACAGCTTGGCCATGTTTTATGTGATTGCACTGGCTGGGGCTCACAAGCGTGTCATTAACCAGCTAAGGGACCAGCTAGCCATGGTACGTTTACTGCAGATTTGACTGTGATAAGGTCTTCCCCACACAGCAGTGTGGAATTGACCCACTATCTTTGTTCCATTTTGTTTCTCAGAATGGTCGGGACAAGCACTTCTTGATCCAGAAGCTGTGGCAGGCCCAGCAGGCCTCAGCCGTGAGATCGTCGGCCTCCAGTTCCCAGCCTCGGCGCAGCAGCAGCAGAAGCAGCCCGAGCTACCACACCAGCTTCTCCAACAATTTTAATGATGCTGTGTTCCTGGCACATTCACCACCACACTCCTCCACACATGTGTGAAGCAGAGACTATATTCCAGCACAAAAACAAACGCTCAGATAAAATACTAGCATTTGGGTAAAAAGGGTGTCTGCAAACTATTGTTTCTTTTTTCTTATTTTATGGAAACCTTGTAAGCACTACATTACATGAGCTCCTGTGGAAAGCTTGCCTTTGAAGTGCTGACATATTGTTATATTGTGACACGTTTATCTGTTTTTCCTTCATAGAAGGCCATCAATTGCTAAAATGGCTGTTTGATGCACTTTTATTATAATAAGACTATTATTTCTTTTGTACGGTTTCTGTTTACATTGTTGTCTATTTCACTGGTTTGATATTTTATAATAATGATTTTAGAAAAAGTTTTCCAGCGCAAAACTAAAACCACGTCTTTTGAACAAGACTGTGAAATAAAGCATAAAATATCTTTGATGGATTTATTAAAGCTCTGATGACATTTTCATCAGCTTTGAGGTAAAATGCTCTTTTACTTTATTACTATTCATGTATATAATTTTGCTGGCTTATTTTTCAAAGGGAACCTCGTGCATTAAAAATAAACTTGAACTTTTCTCGTTTTCCTGTTGGCTGTATGTGGTTTTACCTCCTGTCCGCGCGAGGGCGCTGTGAGCGCCGTGTT
This sequence comes from Kiunga ballochi, assembly GCA_037177335.1. Lineage (NCBI taxonomy): Eukaryota > Metazoa > Chordata > Actinopteri > Atheriniformes > Pseudomugilidae > Kiunga > Kiunga ballochi. The sequence goes on from JBAMIG010000004.1 coordinate 20,332,858, forward strand.
TGACAGTTCGATGACAACCGGAGGCAGCGTGCGGTGTTGCTGATTCAGAGACGGATCAGTAAAAATGTTGCGAATTACGATCCAAGCTGACGCAGGTTCCCTTTGGATTTTATTCTGTATCATTCACTCTCAGTTCTTGACCGTGTCATCCGATGACATTGTGGTGGCCTGTGGCGGATTCGTGAAATCTGACGTTGAAATCAATTACTCTCTGATCGAGGTGAGTGCGAAGGTTCCGGTTAGCCGATTAAGCTAATAGCTAACTGGCAAGCCAAAGGTTAGACGCAGCTCATTTGTGAATGACAGTTTGAATGAAGTCTCACAATAAATTTGACTTTAAAAAGAAAATTTAAAACACCTAATCTCCTTTTTGAATAATTTTGAATAAAAACGGATATATCTAGTGTGACTCAATGATATTTTGGTTGAATAGCAGTTAGCTAGTTTAAAAGGTTCATTTCAAAATAAGGGGATTACAGTTAAACTAGCAATGCATTCACATACATGTGTCACACGTGGTAGTAACCCCTAATCCTAATATCTGTTGGAGTTGAAGAGGAAGACCTTGCCACATGTCTTAATCCCTTCTCATTCAAGACTCCAGGAGATTAGCCATTTGGTTACTTATACAGGCAATATGAACTCACCCTAAAACACTGCTCTTCTACTATTATTGTTCTTATTTGAGTTAACTAAATAACTCCATATGGTTGTTTAAATGCCTTCCACAAATTATGTAAAAAATATTCTCCATAAAAGTACTTGTTCCATGTTTCTTTTCTCTTTTCTTCCCATCAGATTAAACTGTACACCAAACAAGGTTCGTTAAAATATCAAACAGACTGCGCCCCCATCAATGGATACTTCATGATCCCGCTCTATGATAAGGTATGAAAGACACCCACATGAGTATGTCTGAAAACATTTTCACCACACTGTGAAGTGCAGAAACCTGCCTTTTTTCCCCCACAGGGAGACTTTGTCTTGAAAATTGAGCCTCCTCTGGGCTGGAGCTTTGGTAAGACTCACAGAAGCCTCCTCACAATCCACTTTATCATTCAGGTGTTTAAATATAAAGCGTTAATGTTGGCTTTGAATGTCTTCATCAGAACCTACCAGCGTTGACCTGCATGTGGATGGAGTCAGTGACATCTGTACTAAGGAAGAAGACATTAATTTTGTTTTTACTGGATTCTCTATTTCTGGAACGGTGAGATGCAATTAGTTTACAGCTGCTCCATGTTAAACCTTCTTTTGCTAATAAAAGAACAATCTGACTCACTTAATGCTGATCGGTCATACAGGTCTATGGTTAGTTGTACGTTTAACAACTTTAAAGTCCTGTGGAAACAAATGGAAATCTTCCAACTAGGTCTGACTCCCATTGACATTCAGAGCTTGGCTCTTTAAGTCAAAGATGATTTTTCTTATTTCCTCAGTATCTTTTATCAAATCAAGCTCCTTCCAGTCATTTTCAGTAATAAGTTCTGCTACATCCTGCTTTTAAAAAATCCACTTCTGAGTACATTTTATTATTTAAAAAATATTTTTCCTTCTTTCTTCCAAAAAGATTTTGAAGCCAAAATCACTGTTTTCTACGGAAGCGTATTTCCGCCACAGCAATGTAAAAATATTGTAAATGTTTCTCGTAATAACGAGATATTTATCTCGTTATAACGAGAAACTTTCTCGTTATTACGAGAAACTTTCTCGTTATTACGAGAAACTCTCGTTAAAACGAGATAAATATCTCGTTATTACGAGAAACTTTCTCGTTAAAACGAGAAATGTTTCTCGTTATAAC
>JBAMIG010000004.1:20343316-20357642 GCA_037177335.1 Kiunga ballochi
ACCAGAAGTCTGGAAGCATCCGACCAGAAGTCTGGAAGCATCCGACCAGGAGTCTGGAAGCATCCGACCAGGAGTCTGGAAGCATCCGACCAGAAGTCTGGAAGCATCCGACCAGAAGTCTGGAAGCATCCGACCAGGAGTCTGGAAGCATCCGACCAGGAGTCTGGAAGCATCCGACCAGAGGTCTGGAAGCATCCGACCAGGAGTCTGGAAGCATCCGACCAGGAGTCTGGAAGCATCCAACCAGGAGTCTGGAAGCATCCAACCAGGAGTCTGGAAGCATCCCAGAAGCGTTTAGTATTTGTAACCTTGTGATGATGACAGAAAACCCAAAATAGATTCAGATCTGAGATGTGAATTTATGTGTTTTAAGGGATTAGAAAGGGGTTGGAGGGGAATTAAAGATGGCCCAGATCCATTAGATGTCTCCAGAGGGACAGAACCATCAGGTGCGAGTGCAGCAGCACCATTAAATCCAAGAAAATTCAGCAACACAGCATCATTTTTTCATGTCGTGTCTGTAAACCCTAACCTGCAGTAGAGGCTTCAGCAACGTTTCAAGCCTTTCCATTTGACAACTGCAGTTTTTTTTCTGGACATTTTACAAAGTAAAACCAGACATTGTGACAGTTTATAAGCTGCATCTCATTTCTCCTTCGTCCCTCAGCGTGGGCCCACTCCACAGCGACCGGCAGTACGACATCAGTGCCAGCAAAGAGGGTTTCGTCCTGAGTCCGGTGGAGGGAACCCAGGGAGATTTCAAGGCCTTTGCTCTGGCCGGTGTCACCTTCAAGGTACACATGATCATAATCCCACTGTTTAGCAAACGTTTACATGCACAGTGCACTGATGATGATGATGTAAAGGGAATATAGAATGGCTTGATGAAAGGTTTTTGATTCCTACTGAATGTTTTTTACACATTCAGTGTAGTTAAGTGATTAAAATCATTTCTGTTTTGATCTTTTCTGCTTCTCTCATCCTCTGTTATGTACCACCACAATGCTGCACAAATCATTTTACTCTTCCTTTCACTCTGAGCGATAATGTGCTTAGCTGATTGCTTGCATATTACTTTCTGGCTTTGTTTATGCTTCACTTGTACACGGTCTGAAACGATCCATTACGGAATAAACTCAGCTTCCAGTGTGTGTAAGCCGGTAGGGGAGCTTTTCCTTGTCCAAACAAAAACACACACATTCTTTGTGCACTTTAGATAAAATCAGAAGACGATCAGCCCCTGTCAGGCGTCCTGCTGTCTCTGAGTGGAGGACATTTTCGTTCAAACCTTTTGACTCAGGACACCGGCCTTCTCACCTTCAGTAACTTGGTAAGAAAACAGCATCCTTCTTATTCACATCCATCCCACTAAGTGTCGTCTCTCTTCAGAGTCCTGGTCAGTACTATTTTAAGCCCATGATGAAGGAGTTCCGCTTTGAGCCGGCATCACAGATGATCACAGTGGAGGAGGGTCAAAGCCTGAGTATTGATATCACTGGCATTAAGACTGCGTACAGGTGAGGACGGTGTTGTATGAAGCAATGGGGTTTTGTGCTGGTTGACAACACTGTTGATGATCTGTCATGAATGCTGTGGTTTTGTGCTTTTTGTCTTCAGCTGCTACGGAGCGGTGCAGTCCCTGAGCGGGGATGCAGAGAGGGATGTGGCTGTGGAGGCAGTGGGTCAGGGAGAATGCAGCCTCTACAGCGAGGACACCGTCACTGATGAGGAGGGCCGATTCAGACTCAGGGGCCTGCTGGTGAGACTGAGCTGTTACATCATCGCATGCAACGCTGATAATGTGGAGGACTGAAAATGACTGTACACTGTGATGTTTTCCTGCAGCCGGGGTGCAAATATCTGATCCAGCTGCGAGCTGAAGGCAACGACCACATAGAGAGAGCTTTGCCGCAGCACAGAGCTATAGAGGTGGGTTGTTACTTCTCAGCCTGCTGTTTGATGTGTCTGGACAGGTACCTGACACCGTTTAACATGAAGCCCTGATGTTTTAGTTCTTCTCATTTCACCACTTTCTTTACTTTATAAAAAAATATAAAAACATTTTATGGCACAGGATCATCTACATCTGTTTATGGTACCTGAGCTAAATGTACAAGATAAAAGCCTTAATTAAAGCATTTAAACTGATCTTTATCTCATTATAAATCTGTATTTATCATGAAATGCTTCCATCCACCTGCATCTTGTGCAACACGATGCAATGCATCTGCTTGTTTTATAGGACTTTTATGACAAAGTGACTCCTGAAGCTTCTTTTTTAAAATCCTATAATGTGTTGAGACGTTTGTAAAGTACCAACAGAGAACACGCAAGAGGTGTTGTAGCATTACGAAGCGGCATGTCGTCAGATTAGCTAAACGGCGCTAAACGATGAGGTACTGTTCTGCCAGCAAACCCTCAGCCTGGCTGTCACAGGCTTACACATGAAGTTTCCTTTCAGCTGATTCCTAAAGCTCTTGCTGTGCCTTTTCAGAAGCAGGCAGCTCTGAATGAGAAGATGTAAGATACTCTGACACCAAGGGATTCAGCTTTTAACCTAATCGACTTTCTGATCTGCCACCTAACACACAGCATCTTTTGTTTGAATGAAGGAAACGTGAGCGGTGTGTAACGGTCTAAAAGCAATGGACATGTGATGATGATGATGAAGCCTCTAATGTTGGGCATCTCTGTGTCAACGCTTAAGACGTGTCCTCTCAGGGTCAAGCTGTCCCAACATCATCCTTTTTGTTTAAATTTTTACCACCACTGTAACCGTACGGTAGCATTGTGCGACTGGATTGTTGAAATGTCTGTGAGAACCCTGCGATAATAACCTACTCCTCACATGATTCCTCTCTGTACACAGAACAAAAGCAGCGATAATCCCTGCACCATAGTTCAAACCTCTGCTCACACTTTGAGCTCATCTGAAAAGTTCAGTCCTCTTAATCTGTTTTGTGAAGCTGGAAATGTCTTAATTCCACTAAATTCCCTGTGATTCTCACACCATGTGACTTGAACCGAAGCGGCGACTCTGTTCACATTTGGTGTTTTTATGAACCAGCCAGAGATCGTGTTGGATTAAAGCTCCGCTTTCCCTCTCAGGTCGGCAGCAGCGACATTGATGGAGTCAACATCATCGCCTTTCGGCAGATCAATCAGTTTGACCTCAGTGGAAACATCATCACATCTCCTGAACATCTCCCAACGTTATCAGTATGACCTGTTCCCTTTCTACTGAATATATCTGGTTATTCTGCCTAAACACGTCCCAAAGAAATGTCCTCTCTCTGTCCTTTTTCTTCTTTTCATCCAGGTGAAATTGTACAAGAGTGATAATCTGGACAATCCGATCAACAGCGTTTCTATGGGACAGTCTCTCTTCTTCCACTTCCCCCCTCTGGACAGGGACGGCGAGGTTGTTGCCCGATATGAAAGTAAATGTAGTTTTCTGTTGCTTTGTTGTCCCTGAAAGCACGTATGACCTGTGTGTCCTCCAGAACTACGTGCTGATGCTGTACTCCACCCTGTCCCGCTCGCAGTACGATTACACTCTGCCTCAGGTCTCCTTCACCTCCACCGGCTACCACAAGCACGTTACTCTCCCCTTCAACCCCACCGTAAGACACATTTCTCTCTGGGTTTATCTTATTTCTGATGATGTTCCCATTTAAAAAAGAAAAGATGAGCTTGTTTTTATGAATAAGGTCTCACCATAGGAGGCATGTCTGTTTCCCCACAGCGGAAAGTTCCAGACCAGGATGTGGCACAAGGCTCCTACATTGCTCTGCCTCTCACCTTGCTGCTACTGTTGGCAGCGTACAACCATGAGAAGGTAAATAAGCTCCAGCTAATCCAGACAAGACATATGAAGAGATTTTCTTCCTCAACTTTGACATTTTTGAATCCTTTTAGTTGAGGCAAACGTAAGTGACGTTGAGCCCCGTCTGACCCAAACCTCAAAGTCTGATTGGCATTAGCAAGCAGTTTATATAGTCTGTAGATTTAACGGCATTATTTGTTGCATGGGTGCTTTTTATTCCTGACATTTCTTTGACACATGCCGCTAATGCGCTTTGCAGGTGTTTCCACTCGTGTTGCAGCTGTTGAACCGCATCCAGGGGGTGAGGAGCATGGCCCAAACCAGCAGCGACAGCACCGCTTTAGATGAAGCCAAACGCCAGGCAAAGAGACAGAAAGCCAGGCGTACATGAGACATTTGCATCTCTGTACACTGAACGCTAGCAGCCGCACCCTCGACCCCAGAGAGATCCGGGGTTACGTGTCATTCAGGGTGTTTGAAGCCTAAACACAGACCACTCGACATGCTTTACCACCACCTCGTTGGACTAATGGCTGGTATCTAATTCCAACATGTCCAAGATGTCTCCTAATATTTGTACTAGAACAGTTTTTATACATTTGTAATTTATCTAAACTAACTTAGAGGTTTTTTTGGTTGCATTTCCATGCCTCATGTGTCAGTCTTAACGTTGCACGTAATGCCAATAAGGACGAGTCTGTTCAGAAAATACAGGTCAGTTTTTTTATCAAGCCGTAGGTTGAATGTGATCAAAGCTCATCAGGCCAGTTAATAACTGTGTTTCTAAAATGCCTAATATTGGGTTCAGTTATCTGACATGGTGACCCAATGTGCTGTTAAACCAGACTGAGCCTCATAATGCCATCAGAAGCCTGAGACTCTGCAGCTTTTAAACCAGAAAGCAGCTAAACACACAATTTAACTACTGCTTTTTCTTATTGTCTGTCATGTCCTGTTGATCATACATGACTGACACGTTTCTACAACACACTCCTCCTCTGGTCTGTTTTCATCTGTGATGTAAGATTGATAATGTCTGTTTGTGCTGAACAGGATGCTGGAAACTTGTGTTTAGAGATGTTTCTTTGTTTAAACTGGGTGGGCTGGGGCCGTGGGGTTGGGAGCTAGCAGACTGATAACTGCTGATTAATTTATTGACACGTTTAATCAGATGTGAATGATACCTAGTGTATGGTATGAAATTTTTAATTTGTTGATAAACTATGTTAAATGAAGATGTTAGAAAAATCAAAGGGTCTGAAAACCTGCAGCAAAATGAGGAAGATGAGTCATTTCACAAGCTCTTCCTCCAGAGCTGTAGAAATATACTGTGAAAGATGCAGAGCCGGATTATTTAATTATTTTCCTCTGGTTTATCAGTAGGTGAAGGGAGGGGGGATGTCTTTGTCATTTGGTTCAAACCTGTTTCTGACTAAATAAAGTTTGAGTGAGAGCGAGGACATGTTTTTTAGCTTTGCCTGCTGGTGGCAGTGTGATGCTAGACACGAGCATAAGGAGGAAGTATGAGTCTGAAATGTACCATTTCTCCACTGTCTCTTCTTTTCCTGTTCTGACCAACAGGATCATGTGAGTTCTGTCTGATTGCAAAGTTCTAGGATGGAAAACGGAACCACAAGAAGAAGAAAGTCTAGAAATCCTTCTGACTTTCACTCGCATGAGATCACCTACATCTCATGAAGGTGACATCCACTGATGAGCTCAGCTCGTGTAGAGCAGACGTTAGTGGTGAACGTGTGAAAATACCTTCCTGATCCAGGTTACCTCAGAGCTCCTCGTGAAAACCTAAAACCAGGAGAGTCACCAAGATTTTTCCAAACATCAGAAATGGTTTGGAGAACTTTTGGTTGGAATAAAAGCGTTCGAGGTGGAGTTTCGCTCAAAGCATGTTGGTGTGGTGGTTAGTGCTGCAGCCTCGCAACGAGATGGTGATCAAGCTCCGGGGGGAAGAAGGGGGTCCAAACAGATGTGAACTCTTCCCCATGTGCTCCATCTTCTTCCCCCCACTGGAAAACGTGGTTAACCGGTCAGTATAAATTCTCCCTAGGAGTGAGTGTGACTGGGTGTCTCTGTGATGGTCCAGCCTCTCACCTGCTAATTTCCACTTTGTAAATGGTTTACAGTTAAACATAAACCTAAACAACACAAACAAATTAGGAAATTAAGTTATTTTATTTAAACATTTACCAAATTTCTCCCAGAAGCCAGACTGGACCCCGTTGCTGGGCAGTTGTGGTCCCTGAGCCAAACATTTGACACCCCTGACTTAAAGAGAGGCTGTAAATAAAAGTGGCTTCTCTGTGCAGATCCATCTTCCACAGCATGACTTCACAGACGTTATTTTGACCAGCAGCAGCAAAAAAACAGTTGGATTCATTTCTCTAAGGCATGAGAAAGGAAACGACATCACGACTGAAAGTTTCTTCTTTTGAGTGGCACACAGAGAAAAGGTGAATATGCTAACTGATTCTCACAGGCAGCTACAGCGTGTTGCATTAATCTTTTGGGGTTTATTATATTACTCGTCAACTGTTTCCCCCTTTTTTAACCGTGTCAGCAAACCTTTCCTCCAGTGTGAATGTGTCAGCTCTACCGTGAAATACTATAAAGGTTTCTGGGAAAGTTATTGTTGCTTGAATTTCAGTTTCAGGGACTGATTACAGTTGTTCAGCAAACCATAACTTTATAGTTCTGAATGGAAAAAAGGATGCAGTTGTATCTCTGCCTCAACAACTTCTACCTGCCTGGCGATGTATTGAATTAATTAAAAAAGCATAATTATGTCCATGAAGCTGTATGTTATGGTTTCAATCTTTTTACCAGCAGTGATGTTTATGTATTTATTCCATAGAAGCTACTGAAAAAAGAATAGAAGTTGTGAACGTGAAGTACTGTACACACACAATGAGTACTAGTCACATCCCATCATCTCACAAATATCCAGTCCAGATACAGATGTAAGTGTGGCACCCTGGATATATTTGATATAAAAAGAGACACCCCCAATAACTTTTCATTTGGTAATGTGCTGTTTATGAGCTGTTTTGTTTTATTTTTCTGGTGGCATTTACTCACATTTGTCTAAGTTCGGGTACAGATGCAATACTGCATTACGCCAGTAGGTGTCAGCAATGGCGCAGTGAGTACAGACTGACTTCTTTTCCTCGCGCACTGACGCGCAGAAGAAGCTCAGTTCAGTTATAAGCAATGTACAGTGACTGTGAGTACAGTGAAGCCATTACTCAACAAAAACGCTCTTTATTGTGTTCACAGAAATAAAGTCACACTGTTGCACACCAGATACTGCATCATTCGTTCCGTGTGTAACATAAGCTAGTATGTGCATTTATAGAGAGATGTGTCTTTGAATGTGTGAAGGCAGAGAATCCCTCACCTCACCTGATTCCTCGGTTAAAAAAACAAAAAGACTCAATACCAATGTTTTATATCGCTGTATCAACTATTTTAAACAAGCTCTGAAAGTGAACCACTCATCTTGATTTCTGATCGCAACTTCTCAAATCCATCAGTGCTAGCTCACTAGTCTGGACTCTGGTCTGGATTCTGGTATGGTGTAGCTGACCTGAGTCCATGGAACTAAGGGTGCTGCTGGGTTTATTTTGTCTGAGCATGTCACAAATGGATTATGGGCCTAAAAAGTTCTGAGTTTAGGAAACTGGTGTTTGCGTTTTAAAATCTGTTCTGTGTGACTATAAACCAGTTTAAAGACATAACTGGTGTGATGAGTTTGCGTCTCTTGGTTAAAACCACCAGCATCTTGATGAGCTGCTCTTATTTAATTGTCCCTTTTAGTGAGTCCTGTTTAAAGATGCTTCCAGTCCCAAAGTGCTGCCATGGATGCATCGATAAGTTTCTTTTTGGTCTGTTTGGATACTAAATTCTGTTTCTTTCCAAGATAATGAGCATTAATGTAACTGCTGAAAGTCATTTGAGTCCAGGACTTTGAGAGTCCAGCTGTGTACTGATGCTGATCCTCTTTATTTTACCAACCAGAATAATTTCAGTATTGCTCTTATACACAATCACTCACCAGGCTTTTGACTCTGATACAGGAAACCTATTGTGTTGCAGTCATCTGGTGACTAAGAAACATAAAGCTATGCATTGTCTGCATACCTGTGATTACTGATATCTGTAATATCTGACCCAAAAAAGAGCCTCAAATTAAATAAAAGAGGACCAAGAAGGGACCTCTGTGGGTTTACAAACCTTAGTCAATCAGTCAGACACATGCTGAAGCTGCCAATTTTAACTGAACAAATGGCAAAAAAATAATCATGCAAAAAAAGAAATAACAGAATTTTGTAAATGATAAGTTTCATATACAGGCTACTGAGACACGGCTGTTAAAAAAAACATTAAAATGTGAATTTTGGACAGTATGAGATCTATAAGGACACTCCAGAAAGTCTAACCCAGTTTCCAGGATCTGTGAACCTTTCTCATATGCTGCTCAGTGGTTACATAATCAGGAGACTGTATTGTACCCGAATGTTGTAGCAATACAAAATGATAAAAATCAATCATTCTCACAAGAATGTATGTCTGTTGACACATACACACACACACACAATTGTACTGTATGTATACACACACAAGCCTCATCTTGATGCTTAGGATCTTTTATTGATGTATTTTTTGCTGTAGCCAAATGAGCGCTAATCATCCCAGTTTTCTTTCTCATTATTTTGTGTTCTTGCATTGTGTCCGTTTCCTTTTTCCCACACAGACACGGTGCTTATATGAAACCTACACAGAAAAAGACTTCCTCTGTGTTCACTGTCCATTTCGTTGAAACAGAATGTCATGTGTCACCAGTTGCGCAGTCTGTTAGCTGAGACATTAGCAGAGACGTCTCACTGGGATCTTCTGCTGGCATTTGAATCAGTGAGATTGAGATGCAGCCAATTAGTGTGAGCCGTTCTGCTGTGCGTTTGTCATCAGCAACCAGGGGAATGGAGGTATCAGAAAACAATGTACACTGGTGTCAGCGGCTTGATAAGATAACCTTGTCGCTCAAGTTTGTGGCAAATATCTTGTAGATATGAGTCATGGTTGTCTTTTTTCTCTGAAGCTATGTGCTGGAAATTTGTGTTACTTGCAGGCATTTCTGCCAACAGGAATCATTAGTTTGCAGTCTGTTGACATTCTGATTTTATCTGCCGCTTCGCTTCAAATCACTCACTGTCATTACCTGCCTTCATAAATAACAGGAAATGTGCTCCAAACAATCTCATGGCAGTTATCCAATTATCTTCCAGAGATTCACAGTGATCTCTGGTGTCAACAAACCAAATACTTGTCAGAATCCTGAAAATGAAGCTTTTCTTATTCAGAGTGAATCCAGAAAGCAGACAGAATGCTTATCCAAAACCATCCCGAATGGTTCTATATTTACTACCCTGCAGTTAATGTTACCCAACAGCCTGAATCACATCACTTGTAAAGCATGGCCTGGGACGCATCGGAGGGGGAGTCAGCGATGTGTACGGCACCATATCTGCTACCATTAATACCAAATATTTACTGGGAAATATGTAGTGGAGTGGATTCAATATTCAGAGGGTGACGACAACATGCACAGCAGCAAACAGTGCGACGGTATCTGGATGTTTTTTGTGGGAACAAACATGCATGCGTGTTATGTGTGTTTGTTTGGACGTAACCCAAACGGACTGTTGGTGCCAGCTTCTGTCGGGCCATGAGGTGTCTCCCTTTCATGAACCCTAATGCGTACTCACTGCCAGATGTGATGACAACAGAGATGACTGTCTCATCACTTATATAATCAGACAGAGCAAGTTTTCAGAAGACATTAAAAGTCTCTTATCATGCATTTTAAGTGAGGTCATTATGCCTGAACCCTTAAGACCTAATATCCCTTTCATGCCCTTTGGCTTCATCCTTGCACCCTTTTATAACATGATATACAACATATGCAGATATGGAAAAGAGTGTCACTAACTGACAGAAGTGATTATAAATAAAATTATGAGAAAATGAATCAAAACAACCTTTTGAGGCAATCACTGCAATTGCATTTCTGTTTTGAGAGACCCGGTCTCCATGCATCATGTTTCAGCTTTTGCAGATGTTAGGCAGGATTTAGATCAGGGCTCATACAAAGCCACTTCTGAATAGTTCAGTTTGGTGATTATCACTCATATTCTGCAGGGCAACAGGTACAGAGTCAATACAAAGTCAACATTTCCAGAATCCCTCCAGTGTAAAATACAAACAAGGTGCTTATTTCTGATGGTGCATTCTGGATAATCAGAGCACAACTGTGCACAGGAGTCTGACATATATTTAGCACTTTTCTCCATTTAACCCTGCGTGGTGTGCAACATGATGGACACTCTGGAAGGAAATTTACTCTCAAAGTTCAGATAACTTTAACAGGGATACAGCATTTAATACATATATTGACTTAAACCCCAAAGGATCTGTATAAAATATGTTGTTTAAAAACTCATTTTAAGCAGAAAGGCAGAGAGGTGAGCACACAATGCCTGCTCCTTTACCTTTCCCACTGCGACCAAGGAGCAAACAAGCTTTCGTTTCCACAGGGGAATCACTCAGACTTAAATATATCCTATAATAATCACAAATAAATGTGGTTACTTTACTCTAGGTGTGACACATGATGTTACTTTTCAAACGCAGTAACTAGTAATGTCATTATTTTATGGGGGTAGCTTCCTTAACACTGACGGTTATTGATGTTATTAAAAAAAAAGCCTCACAGAGTTTTGTTTACATGTTTGTTTGTCTAAAGTACACGAAAAACAGGAATGGTGGATTATCTGCAGATCACTTGCTGCTGTCGCTTGTTTACTGGTTTTTGTTCCTGCTTGAATGTAAAAGCAGGAAAGTTTGGATATTTTGATCTGTTTTTGGATTGCAGAGCAGAAATGACTCCTATTGACACTGCTTGGATTGTAATTAATTTATTGATCATTTGTGGAAGTTTTGTGGCTGTTTTTTGTTTTGTTAATAAGATATATTGTTCTTTCTAGCCAGAGTTCTCTTTAAAGATCCAGCCCATGAACAAGTGGTCAGGAAACCCTGTTTTTTAAATATGAGGTTTTTATTTATCCGTTTATTATATACCTTTTTAAAAGTATCCCTTTTGGAGGGGATATTATTATGCAATCTCAAAATTCTTAATCTTCTGCTTTCTGGTGTCCATTAAGGGCAGAAGACAAATATACTGTGTTCCACAGAACTTTGAGCAAAGTTTTTTTTAAATAAAATGATGCAAAATGTCTGAGAAAGTAAATGTATCAAATATGTCAGGCCAGACTTTTGTAGGTTAAAATGTAAAAAAAAAAGAATCACAATGAAATACATCAGTACAATTGATGTGATCTGCAGAAATGGGCACCCTTCCACAAATAACATAATTTGTGCTCGTCAATTTTCACTGATTGGCGATTGATCAAACTGCCAGACGGCCTTAAGTTTTATTCTCAAACTAACAACACAGAGCACATGAAGGCAGAACAGAGAAGCAGAGGAATACGGGGGCACTGCTAAAGTCAGAATAAAAGGAAAGAGGCAGAGAGAGAGACATCATGTGGGTGAGATGTTTAATAAAGGACAGATGCAGTGAAACGCATGTTGTTAAAGGAGCAAAGCTTTATCTGAAGTTAATCACTCTCTGAGCCTTATCTGTAATAATTACCCACCTTTCAAAACCTTATTCTTTTGTAAATGTTATGATGGTTCATTGCAAAACTGTTTCACATCCCATCAGTTAAAACAGAGACTCCAAATGGATATTCTATCAATTTATCTACACTAGGCCAAAAATCGAGTTTCTGGAATAACATTGATAAAATAATTAGTTGAATAATTTGTGTTGTGTTAAACCAGGATGGGAAACCTTGTGTTTCCCATGTCTCCCTGCTCCAACACACCAAATTCACATGAATGAATCCCTCTGCAGATCTTGATAAGCTGTTGGATCCATTTGATTTCATTTAGGTGGGATAAACTATGGGATTCTGACCCTCGAGGACCAAGGTTCGCCCCCCCCCTGTGTTTAACCAGCAGATGGATATTTTAATAATTTTCTTGGAGACCAAGCAGTGCACATATACTGTCCACATCTGTCCCTGTAAATACAGAAGTAGTTGCAAAACTGTGACAGTATTAAGTTACACTGGTTCAGTTTAAATACTGATATGATTTAAACTGTTTATCTGGTTTTGCTGTAAATATTATTACATTTTTTTCCTTAATAGTCAAGTGTTTGAAGCATTATGTTAACAAATCCATACAAAATACATGCTTTGTGTTTGTGTGTGTGTAATGCAAGTGTGGATTTAATGAGAGTGCGTCAGAGTGAGGGGAGAAAAGGAGTTGTAAAAAGGAATTGCCAGCAGCTACAGAACAACAGCAGGACAAGAATCATAAATGTGTGAGATTTACTGCAGCTCATGGTGCATAAACAGCAAACACAAACTCAACACACAGATTGTGTGGGTTCGGCTGAATTAAACACAGCTCTACAGTCACATGATAAAGTTTGGGAACCCTGCACAAGGTTGGACAGTCTTTATCTTCCTGATTGAGCCCGTTCCCTAGTCTGGAGTATTAACCAGTTATTAAGCCACAATATGTTTGTTATAAAGTGTGATAAAGTTTATTAAACTTAATAAACTAATACTAATTAGTTTTACATCATGGTTAGTCTGTTTTATGGTCTACTTCTACTAGTAGTGTTTCAGTGGAGCAGTCTGAACTAGTGAGGTTCCTGGTGTATCCTGGTGTTGTGAACATTTTCCTGCTTAGGTTTAATAGAAACAGCTGAAGATGAAGTTTAGGTGTGCGCAATACATTCAGTCATGTGACATGTCCCACATACCATGATACGTGTAAGAATACTCTGAATGGAAAATATATTTTCCAGACTAGTATTTTCAACTTGAACATTTTATACATGTATAGAATATTCAGATGTGCACACTCAGTTTTTAATTTTATTTATTTATCTTTTATAATGCTTTCTATGCACATATAGGTGGTGGCTAAATCTCATTGTAATTATGTATAGTGACATTAAAGACATTTATTGATTCATTTTAGTTTATTATTCCCTTGTGAGGATGAACACTGAGTGGGCAATGCTATTTGTTTGGAAACGTTCTGCAAAGTTGTGCACAGTAAATTTTGGCCACAACGTAATGTTACTAAATATAATCAGCTCAGAATCTGAAACAAAACCTTTTTCAGAGACATTCTGTCATTTTTGAGAATTATTAAGTAATTTTTCCAAACCCTTATCAGAGCTCACCAGCATCCCACAGAGACACAGAGATTTTGCTGTTTGGTGATGACAGACCCAGACACCTGACACGTCCATCGCCAAATCCCTCCAACATTCCCATGAGGCTGTTTCTCTGTTTGCATCATCAAAGAGAAGCTGATGGCAGGCTGCATCCCGCTGAGATGTATTTTCCTCTGTTGGTGCTATTGGACAGCAAGCCACTAAAGACAGGGCCAGCATGCACCAGTTCCGTATTCACTGCTCTCATCTGCCAGTTCCAGTGTGACCCTCTGACCCCGACAATACAAAGCAGTTAACAGCTTGATAGGTGAAGATGAATGATAATTTGCTGTTTAAAAGTTATTTAGAGCATTTTTTTTATTTACCAATACAGGTGATCCCACTGAGACCTGTGAAGAGAACAATGTATATATTGTTTTCTCTCAATAAAGGATCCAGAAGCCAGTATTTAATGAGTCTCTGTAGATCTAACATGTTTTCCAGTCTCAGCATCATCTGCACTCTGTGTGCACCAAACACTTGACCTGTGTGGTATTGTATATGCTTGCTAACCTGCTGATAACAGTGAAGGCCTCTCAGTATTCCTCTCAGCAGCAGGCCAGACATGGTGGGCACAAGGTCCTGAGCAGTGAGCAGACAGAAAAGCAGTTCACATGAAGGTTTTTATTTTCTCTTTCGTTCAAAGACTCGGAAATCACGTATTATTCACATAAGAAGACAAGGGATGTAACTCAGCATGAGGGGTGGCAAGAATAAAGAGAGCAAAAGATGAAGGGAGGGACAGCATCTGGAAAAGATGTGAAGAACAGTACTTGGGGTGAAAGACACGTGTGAGTCTTTGTTGAAATGATACTTTGCAGTCCTAATATTATTATTAAGTGCATATATTAAAGTGTATAGAATATCACTGTACATAACAATTGTGAAATAAAGGCCACAGGCATGGCTGTGCAGCCGACCACACAATAACATTTTAGCATGTCTCCTCCGCAGTGTTGCTAAGGTCGTTTCACCCATAGACATAATAAAGAATAGACACTGCATGGACCGGTGCTGCCTATCGGTGCTGACGAGACGTGGGGCCGCCAACTTGGACCGGTCACCGCTCCACTCAGTATAATGGGTTTAGCTGGCGCGATGAACTGTCAGTGCGTTTATTCAGTCAT
>JBAMIG010000004.1:20365687-20378757 GCA_037177335.1 Kiunga ballochi
GGTGGCTCGGGCATCTGGTTAGGATGCCTCCTGGACGCCTCCCTGGTGAGGTGTTCTGGGCACGTCCCTGTGGGAGGTGGCCCCGGGGGAGACCCAGGACACGCTGGACTGATTACATTTGGTGGCTGGCCTGGGAACGCCTCGGGGTCCCCCCAGATGAGCTGGTGAATGTAGCTGGGGAGAGGGATGTCTGAGCTTCCCTCCTTGAGCTGCTGCCCCTGCGACCCGACCTCAGATAAGTGGCAGAAAATGGATGGATGGATGGATCTTCTCCTTAAGCAGTGCAGAACGTTTTGAGATGATAAAAGATCTAATTGAGCCTCTAATATTTAATATCTTTCATATTCAAAGGATTGGAAAGTTGTGGGAAGCCTTGATCTGTACAATAGTCTTTTGACTACAATGATTTCTTTTGTCCTTTGCCATAATACCATGTGTGTCTCTTTGTTTTAAAACTCTCAAAAGATCTAATTTTTTAGCAAACCTTTAGATCTTGTATGTACCCTGCTTTGTTAAAAGGTTGACAAAGTACTACTTCACTTTGACTCCAACAGATATAGAGTCTGATGACATCTTTAGATAAGGATTCTGTCTGGATCTGACCTTTTTTTAATACCAGCCTTTATCCCTCTACATACTTTTACTAATTGGCTGGCCTTGTTAAAAAAGAAAGTTGTGCACATAGTGTTTTGTCTGACTGAATGTGTGTGTGCATGTCGGAGAGAGAACGGCTGCACCATGTCTGCCTGCCTGCGTGCAAATATTCTGCTACTCTCTTTTCATGCTGGACTCGTAACGTGAGATCGGCCCCATAAACGTCAGTGTGTGTGCACATGAATGGATGCGCTCAGAAATAATTGGTTTGGTCTGCAGAATCACCGGCGGAACAGCAGAGGACAGGAGGAGAGAAGAGAGAAGGAAGAGAGACGATGCTTTGCTTCAGCTCATTAACCAACGCCTGTTAGCTTGGAAATAAATTGGTTGAGATTTCACCACTGGAGAAGCTGATTAGTTCATTTTTCTCCTCCCCCCTCCGACTGATCTGTCGTAGGTGTAGTGAGGCACGGCCACACTCTCCCCCTCACTCTGTCTCACTTACACACACACCATATGAGGCCAAGCACACATACATTAAAATCAGTGGCCCGTTGGTCCTGGAACAGATGTGAATGAGACAGACATAAGTTGACGTAAAGCCTGCCACTACTCAAAGGTCACCTAGACCTACTGTATCTCTATCTGGCTGGGTTTGCAACCAATGGTCCAGGCTCATGTACTGAGGCTGATGTTGACAGAAAACTTCAAGAAATAGACAAAGTAATGGAGACTCCACTGTACTTTAGGTGGAAAGTAAATGATTTTCTCCCGTATTGGTGGTTCTGCAAAGGGAGGGATACTTTGCCTTGTTGCTTATAGTTTACTGTCTGCTGCTACATGAATCTGAAATATTACCTCTCCTGACATTACTGCACAAGCACCTCTTCAGTGCCGTGAGAATCATTACGGCATGTAGCGTAAAAGCAAAAATTTGGAACATAGCTGGCTTGTGAAAACCTTGGCATGCTGTTAAAATTATTTGCATTCTGTTCAAAACACAGGCTGAACACTTAACTAGACTGAAAGCGCCATTCCTGTCCTGAGAAAAAGCCCCATTATTTGGCAAAAACTGCAGAGAGGGGCATTTTTTCAAAATGGGTATTTGCTGCAGTATTTCATTGGAATGTGTATTTATTAGTTCAATTACTACACAGCCTTGGAAAACTGCCAAAGTACTTCACAGTTAGACAACATAATACTATGCTGTCATATTGAGTTTGCCAATACTTTTTATACATGCGTGTGTATTGTTGTCCCATATGCAGTAACAGACATCAACAGGCTGGCTGGAAGCATTAATGCACCAGCTGACACTAAGGCATGGATGGGTTGGCTTTAAAATGCTCATTTTGTGCACCAAACTCGTAAAAGAGTGGATGAGCATAAACTCCATGCACAAATGCACAGACGTATTCACATTAATGGTCAGTGTTTTTTGGGCAGTCACAAAATAGCCTGTCATCCCCCAACCCCACTGTTCCTCCCTTCTTAATAACATCATTTATCAGAAAGTGTCATTGCTGAGAGAAGGGTCGATAAACAATTTAGTGCAACATGCCTAATGGCAACCGGAGTCATTTAATATATTCATATCCTTATAAATCCTACAGATCTGACCATACTTCATAAACCCTTCCACTGAAGGTTTTATGCAATACATGCACAATCTTGTATTACTTTGTGGAGCTATCGTCAATAAACAGCAAACAGTTGAAAGTCTGCATAAACATATGAATTAGCTGAGTATTAAGTAGGTTTCATTATTTGAAGTTTCATTCCAGCTGTGTTGAAGAGGGGATACATCTAAAAAGTGTAGGATGGTTGATCTCGAGGAGAAGACTTGGTACTTATGTACTGAAAAAAGAAAGAAATGCATACCTTTACACTGTTACTGTACACTGTATGCACTTACAAATAATTATTTTGACCTGTTTGTCAACCCATAGCCTGGATAAAAACTATAACTCTCCCAACTGCCTGGCATTGGATGAATATTCATTATTTAATTTCTTTATGTAGTTGTTGCCATGTCCATTAAAATCTCCTTTGTTTGAGTAAAAACCCTCAGCTACCCATAAGAAAAGAACCTTCAAAACAAAATGAACAAACCTGTGAACATGAACCATTATGGATTTAAAGTTGTCAAAGTGGCCAAAAAATACAAGCCGAGCATCCAAATTCATGGATTACAAGATTACACACTGATGCCAGACAGGTAGGGCATTAGTTATTTAATCTGTGTGAGGCTAGTCTTCCTTCTGTATGCTGACTAAAACATCTTTTGCTGTGGCTCTTACTGTTTGCTGTGCTGCAATCAAATATGAAACTATATATATATATATATATATATATTAAACCTGTAAAATGGTAGCTAATTAAAATAAATATATTATACTGGATTAAACAGACTAAGATTATCTCTAACTGGCAGCGGTCTTTTATCATTCTGTGTCAGCTCCCTTGAGTGACATGCAGCCTGAGTGGACATGGCATCGTCATCCAATTGGGACCAAATGAGCCATGAGTAAAACAACAGAGGGCACCAAGCCTATTGGCAAATTGTCCTGAATAATGAGCACTGTTCTCCTTTTTGATTGGTGTTGAAGGTGGGAGGTTAGCTGTTGGCAGATCAGTCCACAGCTATATTACAAAAATGGATTTGTCAGATGACTGCTGGCTGTGATAAAAACCTAACCTCCAATTTCCATCTGTAAATTCATCTAGCATAGAATACAAGGACAGAGGTAATGATCATGTACTTTCAATTCAGGCTAAATCAGAGGATATAGTTTAATTCAGGAAGAATATGTGTGAGTTAGACAACAATTTGAAAAAGCAAAATAACAAAAAATAACCTTATTGGTATGAAAGCCACTATTAAAGCTACCAACTGAAATGGTTCAGCTATGACTGAGTTTATATTTCTTTATATAAACATCATCAAAGTCAGAAAAACACAAATACTATGAATGGAAAATGCAACAAGACCAATTTAAATAGGATTAATGAAACTGTGTCTTTAACAATAACACAATAAACTTCAATAAATTAAAAAAAGAAACCTAATCAAATGTCCATATTAGTCAGTTTCCTTGGTTTGTGTATTTATGTATTAGTGCAACCAGGTTCAAAATGTTATCATGCAAATGTTATGTTGTATGTTGTGTTGATTTTAAAGAGTGTTTGTTTTATTTTGAGAGTTTGTGGCTATGTATCCAGTTTTATTTTGGAGGACTTGAGAACAGGAAGTGTGGGAGTGTGATGAGCGTACTGGGTGAATTGATAAGAAAACGTCGGAGTTGGAGAAAATACATGAGAGGAAAACAAGCCGAAGAAAAGAGAACTTCCTGACAAAACCTGTCTGGAATCTCTGTGTCCATGAGTAAGTGCTCGAGGCTTTCTTCAGGAACTGGAAACTTTGACTAGAAGTGAGACAAAGTGTGCTTCATTCATCTTAAAAGCCACTGAGGTATTATTAACACAAGCCTTTTCTGTCGTGTGGATAAGGAATCTGTCCATTCTTCATACTGTCCAGCATAATGTCCTTCCATGTGAAGTAATTAATAGACTTCCTAGAAGCAACCGCACCCCCATGTTGTCCGTTAATGTCTGATTATGCAAACCTCGTTGGGCATTATTCCTCACATAAGAAGTTTAATATAAAGTGTTAACTGCATAATCTGCTGGTAGCACTGGTTCCCAGTCCTCTCATCTTACAGCTGCAATTCATTTGTGTCGCTGCGACACCGGAAATCTACAAATCACCGCACCGCTCTTTTGGTCCTGACTATTAGGCTGCTAATCCCGAATGCGGAGCATGAAATCACCATTTTGACCAGGAGGAATACTCCACACACTACAAACTGTCCTGTTTTAACTAGTCTAAAACTACCTACCATTCAAAATAGCAGAAAAATAAGGTCAGGTGACTCAATGACCTGCTGCACGTCCTCCATATGGTGCCATCAATTAAAGAGTGCTACCTATAATGCAAATTAGCAACATCCCACAAATGGCTCTGACACATTGTACAGCTGTGAGATTATTACTGTTCTATCTACCCAGAAGGATAACCTCTTTTAGTTTCTTATCTGTATTATGATAAATACATCCTTTCTGCAGATACACAATAAAATGGTTGCCTATGTCACGCCCTACATACATAAAAGCTGGTGGACATCTCTGCTGTGTTGTGTTTTTGTGCAGAGAAAAATAAACACAAATGCATGAGTCAGTTGTATTTGTGAGCCAGTTTCTGGTGCCAGCAACCCAAAAAACCTCTTGGAAGCACAAACTCACAATGAAAAAGTAGTGGCCACTCTTAATCCAGTATTATATTATTTTTAACATGCATTGTCTGTTTCAGGTTATGTGTCTATTTCCACTGTCATCAGGTACAAGGAAAAAACCCAAGACCGTATAAAGATGGACAAAGCCTCACAGTAGGTTCGTGGAAGGAAACAAATTGAAGCTTGTAAGGTGGTTCCTACCATTGCCTTCTTGGCAGGTTAAACACAAAAATGAGCAAAGAACTGGAGTTAAGAGAGGATGTGATTGTGGAGGTGAATGTGATTGTGGAGGTGAATGATCGACAATGATCAAACTTTGAGAAGCCTGTAGTTAATGGTGAGCCAACGTGGATCTAACGAGAGCTAAGCAAGAGGTAGGTGTTTGTGCTATACTCTGCATTCCTGCTCTGGATATTCTATTCTCATCATTTAGCAGAAGCTTTTCTCCACAGCGACGTAGGAAAATAACACAAGCAAGGCATCTGACATTAGGGGACAGCGTTGGTAGGTGACAGATTCCTGTCGGTCAAGTTGGACACAGGTATTGTCCTGTAATGCAAGAAGCAGGATTTTTTTCTCCCATTCATTCCAAATATTATCAGTGCTGAATTGTTGCAAAGAGCTGATATATATTTTTAGGTCAAATAAGAGAGTTGAAAGATGTAGTTGAAGATGAAATTATTTACCTAGAACAGCTGAGGCTTTTGTTTAAAAGTAGATCAGGACTCTGCAGATAGGACACAATTTGGCAGTTTGTTCCACCATGAGGAACCACAAAGGAGAAGAGTCTGGCTACTGGTTTAGCTCCACATAGCGGTGGAAGCGCAAGGCGTCTTTCACTGGTTGACTGTAACTGATGAGGGCGAATGAGGGATTTATAAACAATCAGCAGGGTTTTAAAATCTATTCAGTAACAGACTGGAAACCAGTATAAATATGTTAAAACTGGTGTGATGTGTCCAGATCTCTTATTCCCAGTTAAAGCTGGAGCTGCAGAGTTTTGGATGAGCTGCAGATGTTTAAAACCATCACCATGTTATAAACTACAGGAAGATAGCTTTTCATAGCTTTAATTCAGCCTTAATTTTTTCCTTTTTTTGTTGTAGCTTTTGTTTAAATCACCCATCAGGGATTAAACGTGTGCAGACATGACTTTCCCAAGTAGCCAAAGTAGCTTGTAGCAAAACAGAAGACAAAAAACCGTGTCCTTAATTAGCGCCTGTTTTTGTTTTGTTCTTTTTATTTGTGTGAATGCCTTCTGCCATATGGAAAGGGCATGTAATGGTAGGCTATTTATTTTTGTAAATAAGGGAAAATGAACAAATCAGATCCAATGGATGTAATGTTGGAGGTGAGGCAGTTGACTGTGATAATATGAAGAATGACACGATTATTTTATTTTATGCTGTTAAGGAACTTCCTGTTTGATATTATTCAGGCACAAAAGCAGGTGTAGTTCTGGCACAACAGCTACGTGGTGATCTTCAGGAAAATGAAATGGGTTTAACTTTAGATAAACCCCTTTTTCACAGCAGATTTTTTCACAGCACCCACAGAAAAATGAAACATCTGACACAGTGAGACTGGTTTTCAATGCATGATAGGATGCTCCTGTTGTGTGAAGAATTTCTTCTGCAGCCCTGAGGTCAATAATTACTGTAAAAAAAACTACTGCATAGTTCCAGTGGAATTTATTAGCAGACACTAATAAGAAAGGGTTTCGTTATTACCAAGCCAATAATCATTCAGGAAACAACAAACACACAATGCATCCCTCCCCCCTCACACACCCCACCTCTCTTGCACCTTGCAGCTCAGCAGGTTGCTTGCTTTCCAGATAAACATAACCAGAACAGCAGCAGCCATGTGACACTATCAGCATCTCGGCTGAATCTGCCTTCCCTTCCCTCCAACTGAGGCAACCCACTGATGCGTGACTTGGCACACAGTCATCTCTTAAAGGAAGCGCGCTGACACGTATGGAAACTGTGTTTTGTTTTGACTTTTTGTGCTCAGTGATAAAAGAGACATCTTCTATTGACAGATTTAGCTCTGGAATAAAACATAAATGATGATATTTCTCACCATTGGTAAACCACTATGTCAGCTTTGTTGAATCCCTTCAGTTTATTAGTAAAATTCTGGGTTATTTTGATATCAGTACCTTCACATTATTGATTGTACTGGAACACGTGTGCAGATTCTTGCCATGGAGATTTTAACACAGATACAAGTTACAAGTGGCTTC
Source organism: Kiunga ballochi (assembly GCA_037177335.1). NCBI lineage: Eukaryota > Metazoa > Chordata > Actinopteri > Atheriniformes > Pseudomugilidae > Kiunga > Kiunga ballochi. The sequence goes on from JBAMIG010000004.1 coordinate 20,372,822, forward strand.
AATTGTATTTTACAAGGAGAATATTTTATTATACTGCGTTATGCAATCCCTGTGCTGCTTTTGTTTATTAGTTTATTGTTTATTGTTTACTGTGCATTATTACTACACTGCAAAACAAGTTGTTAAAAGAGATGAGTTTATTTAAGCCCAATGAACATGATTTATAAAAAAAAAAAGGAAAACATTACGGTAGCATGCAGGCAACATTAAAAACTGGAGGGTAAAGAAATAAGACATTCAAAGAAATAGAAAAAGATTAAACAGAAAAACATAAAATGCATAAAACAAAGTTTTTTCATAAACTAACAGGATTTTTAAGTCAATTTATTGGCAAGAAAAGCAAATTCGGAAAGATTAAGGTTTCTTTTTCCCCACAACAAATGTTCATTTATTTATCACTTTATTCTATTTTATCTTATTTTTGGACTTTATGTTCTATTGTTCTATCGTGTCCCTTCTGATCACCAGTTTTGTAGTTCCTAATTGTACATGGATCTGTTATTTTACTGCAGTATTTTTTGTTAGATACACTTTCTCGATATGACAGCTGATCAGGAAAAGAGCCTGCAGAGCAAATCCTCTTATTGAATAAGAGAAAAATAAAGCAAAGTTTAAAATCCTTTGAAACTTCCAAAAACCATTTTATGTGACAGCACGGAGAGTCGGAAAGGCAACAACATTTTATACTGTAGGCCTAGATATACTTTGTAAAGCCTATAATGCATTCAAAGATAAAAGTGTGTGTTTGCAGCTCTATCAAACCCGAACCATTCCTTAGCTAATTCTAACTATATTGTTGACTTTAATAAGTTGATCAAGCTAATAGATGAATCAGTTTTATGGACATGTATAACTAGCAGAGAGATTTGCCAGTGCAGGACCCATGTTTGCTTTCAGGCTTTTATCTCTGTGTGCATCTTTGGGTACCGTATATCTGTGTGTGGGTCACTTCCATCCCCGGCCCTCACTGCTGCACTTCCAGGGATTTATGATAGCAATGGCCGGCCAGGCCTCAGAGGGTAAAGCTGTGTGTTTGTAGGTAGGCATGCACCAACAAGTCAGAGGTGTACATGACTCTTCTACTAATGTGGGAAGTGGAACACAAGGTTATTTACAGCCAACTCTACTGGTGTCATGGAGATATGGAGATAAGGCCACGCTCGGGTAATAAATCATTTAGAAAATGTTTAAGTTTAAAAGTTGGTGTGTGTGTAGTCAAAACATTGACATTGTCAATGATAAGTGTGTGTGTCGTAATCAGCCTCTCTTATAGACTGCAAGGACAAGAGAGGCTTCATCTTTATGATCCGCCATCTCGCCACATTATTTAATTGAAGACATCGTCCATCATCAAAAGCATTTCTTCACATTATAAATTGTCTCACAGCCTTTTATTTACTTTGAAACCGACTGAAATGCTGTATCTGCTGTTTGTGACTCATCGTTTCTCTACATGTGCTGCACTTCACATAGAAAATCCTCTCTGTTGAAACAAACAGCTACTGTGATGAATCCTGCTTGTAAACATTTCGATGCTTTGATAAAAGCAGCTATTTCAGACTTCACTAGCACAGATATAATTCTTTTCATTTTTATCTACGAAGAGGGAACAGATTTCAAGGACAGTTGTGTCGTCCATGTGTAAGGGAGGCGTTAACGTTGAGAGTAAATGAGAGAAAAAGACCACTTTACTCTGAGCTCCGCGTTGTGGAATACACTCTGCAGATTTAAAGCATGCCCTTTCAGACAATAATTTAATTGACCATCCACAAAAGAAGCCTGCTGTCTGCAAAGTGCACTTACACTGTAGGAACAAAAAGTTCTGTTTAAAACTGCTTAAGAGCCTCCAGTCAGACCTGACCTGTCTGACCTGTTCAAGGGCTATTCTTTTTTATTTTGTCTTGTTTTGCATTGAAATGATTTTTTATGAAGTTTTTGTACAATATCTTCCTTTATGCTGCTGTCTGGGCTTTTTAATGGAATAAGGAACAATAATTGTAAAAGCTGTCTTGATTTGGATTGGTTGAACTGTTGGTTCTGGCTTCTTGTGACCTTGTTAAATTAAACTAACCTGCTTCCTAACCATGCTCTTTTTCTTGCTATATGAGCCAAACATGCCCTGCAGCAGAAATGCAACCTTTTGACCCTTTATCCAATCTTTAGGTTCCTGTCTAACTTTCACTGTGTGCGTGGCTTTTTTCATGGTACAGAGCTTTTTTTTCCTTGTTATCCTCCCTCTTGTCTGGAATCAACAAGACTTGCATTGTCACAGTTCCAGTTCATAAACATGACATGTAATTCCCAAAAGCTTTTAAGCCATTAAGATAACATTCTTACTTAGGAATGATCTGCTGAACCCAATTAACTAGTCCTCATCCAGTAGGAACGCTTTTTAAGCAAAAGAATTTCTCCGTTAAGGAAACGGTGACCTCACTGATTAACAAAATATCCTCTCTTGCATTTAACCCTGCAGGGCCTGCAGCAGGTCATTCCCTCTGCATGCTCTGTCAGATTTCTTCAAAGCCCGTTATACATAAAAAAAAATAACCAAACAAACTGTGATGTAATTTTGACAGAAATCAAAACAACTGCCATTGAAACGGGGCTGATGTGTGTTTTTCTCCTTACTGCATCAGATACTTTGAACAAAGCTTGAAGTGGATATGCACATTTACATGAATGTGACAGTATCAAAGAGCTTAATTCCTGCTCCACTTAATATTCATGTCAGACATTTGTTTAATCAGTTTTATGTGGATGACATTTTGAGAGGCTCAGTGAGAAAATGCCCTGTCAGTAAATGATTTCATATTATCCTATACCACCTAGCTTTGCCATGTACTTGATGAAGTTGTCACCTGCTTGTGCCGGGATAACTCTGGCTGGCTGCCAGCGTGTAACACTGATGAGGCTAACTTTATCCCCTCTGCCAGCGAGCTGGGACTTATATATAAACACATTTAGCTTTCAAAAGCTGCTGAATTTAAATATAAGTTGGCTGTGCAAAAGAATCATTTGCTGGTTTCTTGAAAGGGTGATGGCATCTGCTTGTATCGTGTTGGGGGGGGGGAGACGACTTCTCACGTGCTGATTTTTGCACTCAAAATGAAGCACATATAGATCCTGCTACTATTTCAAACCTTTGCAAAGTATTGCAGCTACCACCTCTCCACTCTTTTGGTAACTACCAATTAGACGAGTTTCGTTTTTAAATACGTCAATGGAATTTGTTGTATAATCTGAAATACAACGACAAAAAAATGATTTTTTAAAAGTCAATTTAGATTTACAGCCTCTGGAAGTTTTGTCTTTAAAAACTGATAAAATCTCTATTATTCATTTTCTCTTTCATAGTCACGTGTTAGACGCTTTCATCCAAAGCAATTTATATACAATCAAGTCATTTGACCCAGTTATAAACCTACATGCACGTGTTGAGGGAGGAAGCCAGAGTACCAGAGAGAAGCACACATACATGAGGAGAACATGCAAACTCCACACAGACCGGTTACTGGATAAATATCCCCAGTCTGGGCTCAAACCAGCAACCTTCTTGCTGTGAGACAACAGTGCTAACCACTGCACCACCATGTTCTTATGAGCATCTCTTTTTCTGTAGCCTGTGCATTGGAGTAGATCCATCATTTATGCTGTAATGCTGTGCTTTGGTTGTTACCACATGTGGTGACAAAACATTGTTTCAGAAGCCATGATTTGTTCTGCCGTGAGTGTTTTAGAGATCATGCTTTCTCCTGGCAGCTTTTTCAAATAAACAATGCTGCTTCAGTTTTGTTTTTCTTTTTGTGAAATCTTTTGGCCACACAAATTAGCTACATATCTTTGATTGGACTTAAAATTAAAAAAAAAGAAAAAGAAAAAACCTAACTGTCATTTTGGGATGTTTGTAGATTTTTAATGTTAGTTGTTTGTGGATTACTGTGGCTTTACAGTACATTTTTATGGCCTAAATATATTCAGTATCTTCTGGCTCTTTATGAACCAACCAGATCCCCCAGGTTGTTATGTTCTGTTGGCAGATCAGAACCAAACATGGAGAGGTTTTTTGCTCCTCGCATGTTGAAACAAACGCAGAGAAAACAGCAGGTTTAACACTTTTTAGTTAATTAGAGACTTCTTTGTTTAGTAGTTGTCAAATAAATCATGGCAATGTGTAACATTTCATGTTCTTCTAGTTACCTACACCTGCCTTTTATGAATAATTTGCTCTGTTTCTGCACAGTGATTCAGGAGGAGTGAGCTACAGAATAAAATGAAATAAATAAATATATACTTTGCTAATTTACCATCAATAGTATCTGCTTGGCTCATGGTTCATTCAATATTCAATTAAATAATTAATCGCTCTGCTGTAATTATTCAATAACTCGAGGTTAAAGTCAGGGACCAGTCATGTTCATTTAATCCATATGTATTCATATTTAATTGGCCATTACCTGAAGCTAATGATAATTAGAAGAGCTGCATCTTTTCATTCCTTTAAAGTCTTTTCTTTAAAGTCTTTCTAGGTTAGATGTTGTAATACCAGTCAGTGAGGAGGACAGGTTGCTCTGCTTCATCTAATTACTCTTTTTATGCTGATTTAACTATACGTTCAACTGATGCTTTCAAAGATATACCACTGTTTGTTGTGGTTGTTTATTATTATTATTTCAAACTGCATCAGTTTTTTTACTTTCAGCAGTTTAAGTTGTTTTAATTAAAAATGCTTTGCTTTAGTTTATGTTTTATTCAGTGTGCATAATCATTATAGAAAGCTAAATTTAACTAAGAACATTTCACTGGGTAAGAAAAATGGCAACTCACAACCAGGTACAGAAAACACCTGCCGGCAAACTATTTGGTAAGTGAGGCTGGATATGTTGGATGCGTGTATTGTACAGTATCAGTAACTTATTGGTGTAAAATATTCAAAGAAACATCAAGACAAATTTCCATTTTAGTGCAGGATAAGGGGAAATGTTTACTGCAAGTTATCTCTGTGTTTATTGCCCAGTAAGATCATATATCGTCCATGTTTGTTCAGGTCAGCGAATTTTCTAAAATTCTTTCAAGTTGATTTTAAAAATTTCCCATAAAGCTCTGTGAGGTTCACAAATAAACTGAACAGAAAATGCTATGAAACAGAAGGCATCCAAACACAGACACCAGGTGACACAGAGACAAAGTAAGCCCATGTTATTAAACAGGTGGTCACAACATGTATTTGTTCTGCAACCATTATAAAATATTTTAATCAGAAGCAATGATGGTTGTGGTAAAACCAGTAATACAGTTTAGCACCAACACCAAATGATTGAACATAGCAAATGTTTATCAGCAGCTTTTAGTAGCTTCTATGCTCTGATCACTCTGCAGCTAAATCTGCATTAAAGGTTCATTTCTCCTGCAGGGCATCTCTCTTTCAAAGGAATTTCTTTTAGGAAGGTTTTATTTTGATTTGAAGGAAAGTTTTTAATCAGAAAATAATTGATTAGAAGTAGCTATGTTCTACTCTCTACACGGGGCCTGACCTGAGTGTTTTACATGCAGCTGGAGAGTCTGAAGAGTTTCCAATAATAATCCCAGCAAAAAACAGACTTTGTTGCAGGATGGAATTTAAAAGACAAGTGACTTTTTGCTATAAATATTTTTTTTAAAAAAGGGTAAAACAAAAGCTTAACTTTTAGATTGTACAGGTGTAACATCAAAACCAGCAATAATATTACAGAGGATCTCATTTAAAAACTGGTTCTCGTTTTGTTGGAAATGAAAAGACTGAAGAATAAAAAATGAATGAACTGGGCTGGTGGCAGAATAAATGAAAAAACTAGGAAGAAGTCCTTATACTGATCATTTATCACAGTGGTTCTCAGCCTTTTTGCAACACAGTACCCCATGAAAAATATTTTCCCAGCCAAGTACCCCCGACCACCGAA